>VZTO01015984.1:49413-74345 GCA_013400615.1 Syrrhaptes paradoxus | reverse complement strand
TAGTGGAGGGTGTCCCTGCCCATGGCAGGGGGGTTGGAACTTGATGATCTTTAAGGTCCTTTCCAACCCAAACTATTCTATGATTCTATGATTCTATGATTATGAGAACAACTGTTTTGTTAGGTCTTTTCAGTTTCTCCACAGTCCCAAGACACGCTTTGATCACTTTGGAATTAGTGACGTTCAAACTCTTCTCATGTAAAAGAACAGGCATGGCAGTAACTAAAGCTAAAGAAAAGTCAGCATTAAAGCATTGGTAGAGTTATTCTATACATGTATATACCACATAAAAGGCGGAGGAGCAGAAGGATCAGTGAAACAAATAGGAACGACTTAAAATTCTAAACAGGTTTTAAAAGAGAAAGATGTCATTGGATCAAAGAGCAGGTAATTCAGATTAACCTGTCTCTCACTTGATAAATTTAGAAATGGGCCTCCCTCTAGCCTAATTCTTCCATTCTTCTCACTTGAAGAACATGGAGCAACAAACATAATTTCACATTTGTAGTCCACCTACAAACGGACTCTCAGAACTAGTGAAGTTCAATACAAGTTTTCATGCTGAACTGAGCATTCTACTTAAAGCATCTTCCATTAGAGCTACATGACCAACTTCTACATGACCAACCACCACCACCCACCAAGATGAGACCTAGTCAATTCGTGGCTTTTGGTCAGGCTTTAATTTGTATTTGAGAGGTGATAAAAGGAGAAGAGAGTTTCTGTTTAATCAGCTTGTTCAAGGACTCCTTCACACACATGCACACACACACACCTCCAGTCAAACAATCAACCATTTTGTAATATGGCCTGGAAAGTGATAAGATTTGCATGATCCTTAGATCCCTTGCACATTAATTTCACAGTGATAAGCCAGCTTCCAAGTAGGTTTAGATGAACTTCATCTTTCTTTCATGCCAGGGTATTCCACAAAGCTGGAACAGTTAAACTCTCAGCCATGGTTTTCACCATGGTCTTTTGAGTATATTGTTCTCAGGCAATGGAGGCAACTAGAAGAAAAAGACCAGGTCTTTGAATTGGGTTGGCAATCAATACTATGGGAAAACAGTGCAGATATTAAACAATTACTCCTGATATGCTGTTGCTGAGGAAACATTGCATGCTGCTCTGTACTAGCTGGAGTTTCCTAAGCATTAATCATGGCTAGGTATACTGACATGCTGTGGTTTGGTTTAGTTTAGTTACAGGTTTTCAATATGATGAGACTGTGCCACCACCTACCAAGAACAGAGTTGCCCAGCTAACCAGTTAACAGAAAGTGGTTGGAGAAAAGGAGATTAGTTTCCTATTCTTGTTCGATGGGATCTTCCCTCCAGCAAGGGCTTGAATGGTTTAAGTAAATTACAATGTAATTTAGTACATTACAATCTACTTAAAGCTACTGAGTTTTGTGCTTTAGTTTTCTTATGCCTCACATTTGAGATCCATGTTCACTGGAGCAAAGTGCTGCTTGAATCATTGCTCTGATGAGCTCAAACTTTACTTCTCAATAGTAATATATTTTATTCTATAGGTTTCTAAGAAAGTGAACAACTGGAAGGACTGCATGTTGTGGAATCTGTCTGCTGTGGATATAGTCTAAAAAGTAATTATTGGTACAACCATGAAGGTCATTTCAACCCACCCTAAAATGTTATTTTAAGGAAAATGTTTATAGTCAGAACCAACCATAATACCTTGACACTGAAGTTTGGTGCAGGAATCTGATTCTTTTCCATGCTGCCAGGCACTGTTTAACATATGAGCAAAACTTAGCCATTTCTGATTGTCTGAACTGCCTTTTCCTTTTTCTGTACTTAGAGGGTAAAAAAAGAAATCCTAAGTAGTATTTGACGCAGGAATTTTTCACCCTACCCCACTTAGTGTGCTCCTCTAACTGCTCCGTGGCATGTCTTCAACATACAATGATGTGATTTCATTCATAAGAGGAGTGAATTTTTATTTTCTTTTATGAATAACTTTAGAGAAAAAGATGTTTAAGTTTCTGCTAAACTTGTATGTGCATCTCTTTGTGTCTCTGATGGATTTGCAGCTTTAATGAGTATATATTAAGATGAGAATAACATTTTAATGCAGGATTGATAGTTTGGTCTTTATGCTGCATGTCTTTGCAGAACAAATCTGGCTTCAAGTGGTAAATTTTACTTCTCTTTCAACTTATGATAGTGTTGTCTTCAACCATCCCTGCTGGCTGGTGTTCTGAGAGGAAGGAATATATTCAGGTTCTTTTCTTCTGTTCCTTTCCAATCCAAACTAACGTTTGCGCAAAAAAATTACAAGGATTTTCATTATTATACTAGGCTCTCAACTTTTTTTAAACAGCTGTCTGTCTTTCCAAAATGTTAATTGAACTACCACTTAGAAGAGGTGTACAAGATGAGAATAAATTTTTTTTTTTTTTGGCAGTCAGAGCCTGTAATGTATCAATTCCTGATTAATTCAATGGTAGTACCACATGGCACAGTGAGACAAGGCAACTTTTTGGTTCAATTTTACTGTCTGTTTTGAACAATTTGTTCAAGATGAGAATTATTTCAAGTATCTCAAATAAAACTTTCTCGAAAAACTTCACACTGATTAACACTTCTGTATTTGTTGTCAAGCCATAATACCTGTAGATATTTCTGGGTGAATCATGGTGAACACTGTCAAATATTTAGACAAACAAAATCCCATCTGAAAATTACAAGGCATAGGAGCAGGGGAAGCTCACAAAAGTTCTCTTCAGTGACAAGCCTGATGGTGGAAATCTGTTTGGCAATCACCTAGAGTGGAAATCAGCCTTGTCTTGCTCTTGTTTCCCTTTACCACTTCCTTACTGCCATTTCTAAATGGTCTAAAATACTCTGTGGTAACACTTTGTCAGATATTTTATGTCACTAACATCTCTTTTCTTTAGTGTTCCAATACTAATTTTTTTCCCTGTTTTTTTCCAGGGAAAAAATATAGTATAGAACATATTAAGTTGACACTACAACACTACAATACAAAAATAAATTTGAATAAATTTGAATAAATTTGAAAGATGAATATTTGGAGACAAGATAACCAGTAGGAAGAAGTTTGTTAATTTAGTACTTTGTTGTCTTCACTACTTTTAAGACTTTTCCAATGGTCTATAACATGTTCACCTTTAGAAGTATTTGCTCAACCCACTTTCAATTTCATAGGTAGATCTTTAACTAGCATTTTATTTATATTATATATTATAATATATTTATAATATATCTACATAATATGTCTTATTTATTACTTATAATTATAATTATAAAATATATTATAGTATATTTATAATATACATTTATAATTTTTAATGATCATTTATGGTTTGCAGGTTTTTTTTCAAATTTCCCCTTCTCACACAGATTTTTGTCAGTTTGGGGAGGCTTCTAATGTCATAGTAGGGCAAGGTTTTTCTACTTCTTCCCTAGCAGCTGAGAGAAATGTCATGTCCAAACACCTCTTCCCTGAATTCAAAGAGGACTTACCAAATCCCATTACTTCTTACATGAACCTGTGGAGAGAATACAAAAAATTATTCCTGTCCTAGTTCAGATGAATTTTTTCCAAAGGAACAAAATAACANTTGCTCTTGTTTCCCTTTACCACTTCCTTACTGCCATTTCTAAATGGTCTAAAATACTCTGTGGTAACACTTTGTCAGATATTTTATGTCACTAACATCTCTTTTCTTTAGTGTTCCAATACTAATTTTTTTTCCCTGTTTTTTCCAGGGAAAAAATATAGTATAGAACATATTAAGTTGACACTACAACACTACAATACAAAAATAAATTTGAATAAATTTGAATAAATTTGAAAGATGAATATTTGGAGACAAGATAACCAGTAGGAAGAAGTTTGTTAATTTAGTACTTTGTTGTCTTCACTACTTTTAAGACTTTTCCAATGGTCTATAACATGTTCACCTTTAGAAGTATTTGCTCAACCCACTTTCAATTTCATAGGTAGATCTTTAACTAGCATTTTATTTATATTATATATTATAATATATTTATAATATATCTACATAATATGTCTTATTTATTACTTATAATTATAATTATAAAATATATTATAGTATATTTATAATATACATTTATAATTTTTAATGATCATTTATGGTTTGCAGGTTTTTTTTCAAATTTCCCCTTCTCACACAGATTTTTGTCAGTTTGGGGAGGCTTCTAATGTCATAGTAGGGCAAGGTTTTTCTACTTCTTCCCTAGCAGCTGAGAGAAATGTCATGTCCAAACACCTCTTCCCTGAATTCAAAGAGGACTTACCAAATCCCATTACTTCTTACATGAACCTGTGGAGAGAATACAAAAAATTATTCCTGTCCTAGTTCAGATGAATTTTTTCCAAAGGAACAAAATAACACCACAACTAACTTATCTACGGGACAGACATGCTAGTATACAGGAAAATCAGCAACTCTGTGGCATTTAGAGGTCCTGTCATCTTGACAAGAACATTGGCAGGAAACCACCAATCTTCAGTGATCCCAACTTTTATAAAATGCTCCTAGTTACACAGAATCACCACAAAGCCTTCAACCTGCTAATGCTTATTCATGATAAAAGAATGCTGAGCACTGGTACAGAAGGGCCCAGGATCAGGAAAACAGGGAAAAGAGGGGGATAGCGTGACCATATAACCTTTATCAATGCTGTTTTCTGGATTGTAACAAGTCTTCCTCTGATGTACAATGAGATTTGAAAAATTACAGCTGAAGTCAGTGCTACATAAACACTTTTACTTTTCACTATTTTTTTAAGAATTATGAAGTGTTTTGTTTTTTAATTTCTTCAACCTCTCATGTGTTCAGAGGATTGAGCAGTCAAAAAAAAAAAAAAATGACCCAAAGTCTATAGACCTAGATGTCAGTCTGACAGCAGTGACAACACAGAATCATAGACTATCTCAAGTTGGAAGATACTCATAAAGATCACGGTGTCCAACTCCCTGATCCAAGCAGGAGTACCTAACACTAAACTGTATGACCAAGAGCAACATCCAGATGCTCCTGAACTCTGCCAGGCTTGGTGCTGTGACGACTTCCCTGGGGAGACTGGTCTGGTGACCGACCACCCTCTCAGTGAAGAACCTTTTCCTAATGTCCAACCTGAAATTCCCCTGATGCAGCTTCATTCCATTTCCATGTGTTCTATCGCTGTCAGCAGAGAGCAGAGATCAGCACCTCCCCCTCCATTGCCCCTGTTGAGGAATTTGCAGACTGCCATGCCTCAGCCTTCTCTTCTCCCAGCTGAACAAGCCAAGTGACCTCAGCCACTCCTCATAAGTCTTACCTTCAAGACCTTTCACTATCTTGGTCACCTTCCTTTGGACACACTTTAACAGTTTGATCTCCTTCTTTTATTGAGGTGCCCACAGCTGCACACAGTGCTGGAGGTGGGCCTGCACCAGTGCAGTGAAGAATGGGATAATCACCGCCCTCGTCCGGCTGGCCATGGTGTGTTTGATGCACCCAAGACACAGTTGGCCCTTTTGCCTGCCAGGGCACACTGTTGACTCATATTTAACTTGCCATCAGCCCAGACCCCCAGCTCTCATTCAGCAGGGCTGCTCTCCAGCCTCTTGTCTCACAATCTCTATGTATAACCAGGACCACCTCATCCCAGGTGCAGAATCCAGCCCTTGCTCTTGTTAAATTTCATAAGATCTCTCTGTAAGGCCTCTCTGCCCTTGAGGGAGTCCATAGTTCCTCCTAGTTTAGTATCATTGACAAACTTTTACTTAATATACATTTGACTCCAACATCTAGATCATTTATAAAAACACTGAAGAGCACTGGCCCCAAATCTGAGCCCTGGGGAGCCTTGCTAGTGACTGGCCGCCAGCCTGATGTAACCCCATTTACTATAACCCTTCAAGCCCGACCCATCAGCCAATTGTTCACCCAAAGTATTATGGACTTGTTATCTCGGAGGTTATGGTGCCGTATGGCAACCATGATTCTTAATGCTTTAGCAGCAGAGGTAGCTGGCTCGCAGACAAAAAAATGCAGCTATTTTGGAAGGCTACATATAGTGTGCAGTTGATAAACAGACTTACAAAGTAAGATGCTCTCTGTACTATGAAATGTAATCACAAGTCCACAAGTCCCAGGATCAGGCACCTGAAGCTAAATTCAGTCCTGTGTACAGTTTCCCTGTTCCAGCAGAACTTTTTGCATTATTGAGCAGTAGTTCAGGCCTAAGGATGTGGTGGACGGGACTGGAATTTTGCCTTGAACATTTCTTGGTACCGAAGGATGTTGAAACAGAACTGAAATGGTATTTCTCCACCCTTTCATCCTGTAGTTTTGGTGCCTGTCAACAACTAACTGTACATGTGCAAGAGTCTTGGGAAGGGTCTCTTCTGAAGCCCTCTGCCCGGGATTCATGGAGACTGCACAGAATCAGGCCCCACCTACCCTCGACTAGCATCACATTACTATGCATATGCATGAAGGTTTTTGGAACTGGTTGGAAACTTGTGGACTTCGACTGTGTAAAATTGGTACCATCAGAAGCTTGGGTGGGACTCCCACCAGCAAGACAGCCAGAGTGAAGAGGATCAACGTGACGCTGCTGGATCCATGGGTGGTGATATCGTCTTCCTTTATCTCTTTCTCTCCCTCTCTCTCTCTCTTTCTCTCTCTTTTTCTTTCTTACTGACCAGATCTAAGTAGAAGCGGGTGGCACAGGGCTTCTTTATCTACTTAAGTTGTTCAGTTAAAGTTGTTGCCATCGAGTTATTATATCTTACCATATGTTTTGTGTGAGTTATTGTATCTTACCACATTTTGTACGTTGTGTTAATAAACCATAAAATTGGTTGGCCGCTGTCATTGCACCTTAATGCAGTCCAAGGGTATCACAAACTTGGTTGTTGGTCCCAAGGGGAGGGAGGTTGTCCTAAATTATTCCTTTCGGGTCACCACGAAGGAGGAGTGACATTGCTTGCTTTCCTGTGAAATAAAAGAGCCTTTCAGACCTGGGTAATTAATTCAGTATTCAGGCCTGCCATCAGTTTGCAATGACAACACAAATTCCAGCATGTGGGCCATTTTGAAAACATTTCTTATGATCAGATGAATAGTCTACAAGCTGTTATTTACCTGTGTTTTTTACCTGCGATCACTAGAGACTGACATATTACTTGATGGGCAGCAAGCAGCTGCTGCCTAGAACTGTTTCCCAATGAAAGCAGAAACAGGGGTGCAAGCACTGAATCTCATGCTCCAGGTGTTTTCAACAGAACACTGGAAAATTATTTTGCATCTCCAAAACTCTCCTTCAGCATCTCCATCTTCCTTTTGGAAGCAAGAGAACTAAGGATATATCAGATTAGCCATTTTCCACACTGTGCAGCCTCCACAGACTGACAACATCTTGACTGAACAGGGAGAACCAGCCACTTGGATCTGACCATTAACATTCCTGTATTTCTTAGTGTATTAAGGGGTACAGATCTAGATGCTCAGAAGTTGCTTGTGACTGTAGATATCTCTACAGTTGAGAGATCTCTCAAGCTGCAGCTGGAAAGCATTGGTGGCTATTTTTCAAATAGTGCAATATGGAAATTGCCGAGAACTTCCAGTTTCAGGGCAAGATGCTGGTTATGGGAACATCAAAAGAAATAAACAAAGACATACATAAATAACACTTTAATGTTTAGAAGTTATGGCAATTGTAATGCTGGAAACTCTGAAACTAACCAGTCCTAATAATTGTGTATAAAGAAGTCTTTACTATATGTTTGCAGTTGAAATCAGAGTGTAGTTGTATTGGATAACATCATTCCCGTCTGAATAACAAGAAATGGTAATGTTGATGAGGTATTGATCTCCTACATACCCTAATATAAAGGAAATATAAAGGAAATCTAAAAGCTGAAGGAATATCACATATCTGGTAGACTGTGTAAAGGCACTTTCAGTAAAAGACTGCAGTAAATGTCCTGGTAATTATAGAGAGGAACTGTTAAAATAGACATACATGGTGGGATCTGCTTGTCTTCTGTGAACACAAATGAATACAGACCATATCTAAAAATAAGAGGAACTGAAAAATAGTTACTGGAGAAGGCATTGTAGAAAGAATCACTATGCTGTATTATACCACTCAGTTTGCTCTTTATGGTCCTTTACACTGCATGATAACAACTACCAATAAACCAACTGCTGCAGTTTCAGATGTCTGTGAGGAATGAACAAGGGCTTCAACACAGCAAAATGATCCTATTGCAGATAAAGATCCCCAGATACCGTTATAGTGCAAGTGCATGACAGTATTTCTCTGGCAAACTCATATGTTCAAAGACTCATTATCATTGAGAGTTAGATTCGTGTGGGAATCAGGAAACAGAGGTCTTCTGCCTTTGCTGCTTTTTGAGTGCAAGGAAGCCAAAAGTTTAATATGAAATAAATTGTAGCCAAAGTAAAGGGCTGTTGCTTCCCACAAAGTAGAATTACACTAAAAAGAGTGTGATTAACATTGGCATGCCCTTAACCTAGGCATAAACACACCAAAACAGTGTAAATTACAACAATATGTAAGCGTTTTGTAACACTGTAATACTGCTAGTGTCATAACTGGTAACAACGGGTCAGCATTTTGCAATGCCGTGAAGTGTCAATACACAAATAGTACTAAACCACCAGGAGACAAATGCAGACTTGTGATACAGTTGCACAACCAGGGCGAAGGAACGGGAGGGGAGCATTGCAGATGCAGAAGAAGCAGGGAAAACAGAAAAAATCCTCTGCAATAAGCAGGAAAGCTGCCTGGTGGGATCCAGGCCCTGAAGTCAGATGAACAATGCTGGGTGAAGACGAGATCCCCACTTTGTTGTTCTCATTCTCACGAACACCAGTAGAGCCACACTGCTGCCAGCATGATAAGAAGCCACCTACAATGGATGTCAGGCATATTAGAAATACAAGGGTTTTTTTAAAAAAAACAGAAGTAGATAACATAAATGCACTCATTTGCTGAGAAGAAAATACTTTGTAGCTACAAGTTAATTTTTAAAGCCATGTGTTACCATAAAGCCAGTATTTCAACACACAATTTTAGTAAAAAGAAGCTATTGTGTCAGCCTTACTGTAGCTAATAGAGGTTAAATCCAGCTCCTAAGAGATCTAATTTACATGGCAGTAAGAACAGCCTTAGTTACAAGAGTCAAAATACTAAGAGAAAATACTCCTAATTATTTTTTCTGGTGTTACAAAGTAACTTTTTTGTAGCTGTGAACAGATTCTTAAAATCATCTTTTAAGGTTGTTCTGGAAGTAGGAAGCTTATAATAAGCCTTGCACAGTGAGAGAGGGGGTGGAGCATGGGTGTCTGTTTCTTAATTTCTGCGTCATCAGGCTGGCCAGTCCCACAGAACAAGGAAAAAGAGATGATAAATGTGACCATACAGACCTGAAGCAAAACTCGCCATGGTCGCAGGCCAGGTTTAAGTGGAGGCCTACAGATTAGCTGCCTGCCAATTTGCATCTACTGCTATACTTTGGAGAGAAAGATAGCAGTAACAACAAAAAACCCTTACAATGACTTGTCAAACTGTAACTAGACTTTTGCCTGCAGCACAAAAATGTTTCTGAAACTCACAGTCATCGGAAGCTTTTCTTCATTTAGAAGTTATGATAGTTTTGAAATTGCTCTAGTCTGACAAACTTGGGAGGGCAGACTTCTGCAATACATTTTTACACCTTTGCATCTACAAAGAGCAATATTTTAGTCAAAATCCATGATTGCTGAAAAAAAAACCTAACCATGTAACAAAGTTTCCTGTAGTCTTTCTCACCACTTACACTATTTTTACACAAGAATTTGTTTAAGAAAGTAAGCAGTTCTTTAAATAGCTGTTTAGTTACTAAGCTGTTAGGATTTTTACTGTTTCATAATCAGTTGCTGACAATAAACTGGAACTCATTTTACCTTCTTACAGTAAGGCACATTCCTTTTCCTAGAAGGGATGAAATAATTGACTCTTCCTGCAGCAGGTTAACATCTACAATCTTTATCTTAAAATCTGTTGTTTGATTTCGTTGAACTGTAGCCCTCTCCTATTTTGTATTTTGCTTCAGCCTTTTTGAACATATAGCAGTCTCAGGACAGATAAAATCTGGATTCCAGTGGCAGCCAACCATCAGCAAAAGACACCCTGTCTTCTGAAGATTTGAACTTCCTGTTCCTGGTTTACCGTGTTGTCGTTGACCAGGAAAGCTCCTCACTATCCTGTGCTGCCATCCGTTGTCTGAAGAGTTCAGTAACTCCTTTCTGCTGGCAAACAAAAGTGAACTGTGAGTTTTCCCCTGAGTTAGAGAAAGGTGTCAGTTTGGTTGCAACCAGTGTCTGTGAAATGTAAAGAGCTTGGCAAACATTTTCCTGGAAAGCAGTGCCTTTTATTCTGAGGGATTGTAAGAGCTTGTCTTAAGGATACTGTTTACCATTTTTGTTCATTATTCATACTGATTAGAAGGTGGTGATATCAGAAGCAAGCTTTTAATTCTCAAAGGAGGGCTGTTAGGTTGCAATTATGCCCTCCAAGGAGGAGTGCATAAAGACACAGTCCCCTTAAGTCCTTGTGATCTCCAGTCCATAAGGTTTTATTTAAATCTGTAGTTTCCCCAGCACGGAGGATTTTTATTCTATGTTTGCACATCTGCCACAGTCACGTGCTTTTCTATGTCTAGGGCTTCTACTAGCATAAAAAATAAACGCATTATACATGTGTAAATAAGTGCTAGCATAAAACACAAATTAAAAACTTACAAAAATAAGCAAAATATTTAATTAGTAAACAGGATTTCACCCTTTACAATAGTTAATGAACATATAGCATAATAAGTAACTTCCCCTTTACAAAAATTGATAATTGTCTGCTAAAATGTATTTTTAAAATATGGGTACAACACACACCATTAATCTTCAAAGACAGATTTAAAACAGTAGGAAGGTGGCTTGACAACTGACTGTGCCAAACAGCCTATTTAAATCCAAAAGGGAGAAATAGCTTAACACAGAGAAACAGATGACTGAAATGCCTGGTACTGAGAACGGACAAGGCCAGTGCTGGCCAGCGTGGGGACTAAGTGGCACCCCGCTGCAGGGTCCCTGCTTGTCACCAGACCCCCACGGTCAGGCCGTCACACCCTGAGGCTTTCCGGGGATCCCCAAGAAGTGGCTGCCCCCCTGCCCAGCCCTGGCCCCTCTGGGGGTCTTGCAGGGAACCTCCTACCAGTGGCAGCGGGCTCTGGGTATCATTTGGTTCAATTCTGCATTATCAAACTTCCTGGGCTCTTTCTACTGGAAATTTTTACAATTCTCTGCTTGGCTGGAAAAGATGACTGCAGCAAACCCAAATCAGGAATAAATTATACAACAACTTTACATTTTTCTTGCAAAAGAAAACTGTGTGGTAAGAGCTGTGAAAGCACCTCCTTCCTATGTCCTCCCAGCAAGGCTTAGAGGAGAAAGCCTGTCCTCTTCAATTCCAGCGTGAAAAGTAAGAGGCCCTGGAACAGGAGACAACTGCTGTCCAGAAAAGGAATAACAAATTATTGCAACATGGTTCATATCTGGGCCTTTCTATATGAGGCTAAAATTCTGTCCTTGGTCTCTTCAAAATCTACATTGCAGGCAGTAGCTCTGCTCTTACACCTTGTAACTGTGAACAGAGAAACTGTCTGTTAAGACCAGTCTTGATTTGGCTTGGCCTGCCTTCCTTCCTTCCTTCCTTCCCTCCTTCCCTCCTTCCCTCCTTCCTTCCCTCCTTCCCCCTTCCCTTTGTAGTATTGCAAGATGTTAATATAATAATTGGATGATGGTCCAGCTCAGGTATGCATCTTTTTGTTGTGTATGACACCCATTCTTATCCTAACACTACAATACAGAAGTAAATTCCAACAGTCACAAATTTCATAGGACATGACTTCCCCCCACCCCACCCCGCCGCCCCCCCTAAGCTTTTTCAAGCTCACAGAGGGCAAAGATATGAATTTTCAAAGATCTGATGGAAAACATTGAGTCATAACGGAAAATATGCTACAGATCATGAGGTGAGAATTGAATTAAAATACTGTCCCACAGCTGAAAAGGAGCCAGATGAGCAACCTGCTGAGATTAAACTCCTGTTCACCATATCTGAAGCCAGATTTCGACTATGCTCTTCTAGAAGAGTTTTTGTATCAGCGTCTCAGAGCTCAGTTGTTCATTTGCCAAAGGGTTGTTGCTGTGATCTTGGTCATATGAGGAGGCTTTCAGCAGACTTTTCACATTAATTTAAACTTTTGCATAACAGAAGGCAGTTGCTGAGCACACTGCTGAACACTTTCCTGTTCTTAGAATCATAGAATCATAGAATCCTAGAATAGTTTGAGTTGGAAGGGACCATGGAGGTCATCTAGTCCACCCCCCTGCAGTAAGCAGGGTCATCTTCCACCTAGATCCCCACCCAGAGCCCCATCCAACCTGACCTTGAATGTTTCCAGGGACGGGGCATCTACCACCTCCCTGGGCAACCTGTCCCAGTGGTTCACCACCCTAAGCGTAAAATGCTTCTTCCTTACATCTAGTCTAAACCTCTCCTCTTTTAGTTTCAAACCATTAGCCCTTGTCCTATTGCTACAGGCCCTGTTAAAAAGTTTATCCCCATCTTTCTCATTAGCCCCCCCTTAGGTACTGAAAGGCTACAATCAGGTCTCCTCGGAGTCTTCTCTTCTCCAAGCTGAATGACTCCAACTCTCTCAGCCTCTCCTCATAGGGGCAGTGTTCCAGGCCTTTGATCATTTTTGTGGCCCTCCTCTGGACTTGCTACAACAGGTCCATGTCCTTCCTGTGCTGAGGGCTCCACAGCTGAACACAGTACTCCAGGTGTGAGCAGAGCAGAGGGCCAGAATCACCTCCTTCGACCTGCTGACCATGCTTCTCTTTATGCAGCACAGGATACAGATGGCTTTCTGGGCTGCAAGCGCACCCTGCCGGCTCATGTCCAACTTCTCATCCACCAGGACACCCAGGTCTTTCTCTGCAGGTCCACTCTCAATCTCTTCATCCCCCAGCCTGTATCGATACTGGGGGTTGCCCCAACCCATGTGTAGGACCTTGCATTTGGTCTTGTTGAACCTTGTGAGGTTTTCATAAGCCCACTTCTCCAGCTTGTCAAGGTCCCTCTGGATGGCATCCTATCCCTCAGGGGTGTCAAGCTCCCCACTCAGCTTGATGTCACCTGCAAATTTACTGAGGGTGCACTCAATCCCATCACCTATGTCATTGATGATGATATTAAACAGCACTGGCCCCAGAACAGACCTCTGAGGGACACTGCTTGTTACTTATCTCCTTACGGACATTGAGCTGTTGACCACTACCCTCTGGAAGTGATCATCCAGTCCAAGTCTCTCCAGTTTAGAGAGAAAGATGTTGTGGGGAACCATGTCAAAGGCCTTGGAGAAGTCCAGATAGATGACGTCCATGTGTCTTCCCTTGTATACTGATCTGATCACTCCCTCATAGAAAGCTACTAAGTTGGTGAGGCAGGACTTGCCCTTGGTGAAGCTGTGCTAGCTGTCTCGATTACCATCCTGTCCTCCAGATGCCTCAGCATGGCTTCCAGAAGGACCTCTTCCATGATGTTCCCAGACATGGAGGTGAGGCTGACAGGCCGGTAGTTCCCAGGGTCCTCCTTTCTACCCTTTTCTTTTTCTTTTATCTTTTCCTCATCACAGAGAATCTCCTCCTTCAGGGAAACTGGAGATGAAGCTTTAGATTAAACGTCCAGATACAGCAATAAGTGTGGAGAATGTGTTATATTATAATTCACAATGAAGCCATCCTCCATCCAAGCTTCACAGGTGCTAGAGAGCTACTGCTCTGGTAAGCTGACTTTTTTAAGCTAGCTTCAAAATTACTGCACCCCCCAACCTGAACTAAAAACGCAAAACCACAAAATACCTGGAAACAGACCTCCACAGAGTTAATCCTCATGGTCAGGTGTCAAAACAGTAATTTTGGACATGCTTTCTGCAATGAAATACAAGAAAACAGATAATTCAATTATGGATTTTCAGGGAAGTCTTTTCTTATGTGATGTCTTTGCAAGACAGAAAACTTTTACCTCTGGGTGATTGCCAGGGCCTACAGTGGACTTCCCAAGACTTCTTTCCCTACTACTACTGCCCAGTGTTGCAGGTCCTGTGCTATAATGGGGCAATAACTGTATAGCCCTGCTGAGCCCTACAGGGATATCCAGCCTTGCCAAGAAAGAGCCCTTCCTAATCCTCGTAAGTAGAGTAGGCAACACCATGAGGAGATAACTGTCGTCCTTGCAGCTCATTATTGTAGGGTTGTCAAGAGATGAGAGCAGAGAGATTGTTGCATAGAAAGAGGTTACAGGATGGGAGCAATCCTGTCTCCTGTCTTCAGAAAGCACAGATACAAGTCAGGTCACACGACGCAAACTGAGCCAGGTCCTTCTCCTCCTCTGCTGTCTCTGAGGGGAGGGACATCACTTCCCCGGGTTCACAGACTGAGTGGAGGGGACTAGAGAAAATACAGGGCACTAGGCATGTGGTTACTTGTCCCATATACTAGTTTTAAAATCCAAGACAGAACAATCTCTCTTTGTGTATGCTGGAATATGTGTTCATAACCTGTGACTCTCCCTGCCTACCTCACCTAAGGTACCAGGCCAGCATATTTTGCCCTTGTTTTCTGTTTAATCACAGGTTCAATAAGTCAGGCATCTCTGAAGAGCTTCAGAAGGAGCTGAACTCCTTCATGGATCAGTATGACCTCACGGTGGTAGGAACAGCACTGTCACAGTTTAGGTTTCTGTGTGTAAACCCACAGCCAGGAAAGGATGCTCCATCAGAAAGCACTTGACTCCCAGGAAACTTTTCTCTATCACCTGATACCTCTCCTTCAAAAACAAAAAGGTTGAAGCAGGGTTTGCAGAAACCTCCAGGTTGGTGGAGTGGCATCTAAGCACCATGGGGAGCCATGAGGAGAGTAGGTATGGTGCAGGCTGGCACTGCTGTTGCTGATTGCACCTCTACCCCCTGCTCCAGCCTGAGCTCTATTTCTGTCTGAGGAAAGACCTGAAGCTGCATCTTTGTCTGCTTATCTGGCGAGAGGGAAAACCACCCAAGTTTCAGCTTGTAGTACCTCCCCTCATCATAACTGCAGAATTCTGTGTCTGCTCTCACTGTAATAAAAGAAAGGGCTTTTCGTAATGATAAGAAAGTTTGCCTCTGCGTGGACCAATTAGGATATTTTAGATGTATGCCTCTAGTAAAGCAGTACAAGAAAAGGGGTTTTGCTGTCTTCTTACAAAATAAACTTTTTTTTTGTTGTTGTTCAGTTCCAATGTGGGAGTTTCATAATAATAAATTAGAGCTCAAATAGAACTGTGGTGAAAAAAGCATTTAGTATTCATGCAACTGTTCCATCCCCCATGTCCACAAAAAATAACTATGAAGTTGAAGAAAAAAACAAGTATAGTATTTGAAAGCAATTTAAAAATGTTACCCAGAACTAGCAGTCAGTGAATTGTTCTAATAGTTCCCTGAAGTACTGAGATAATAGTGGTTTTGTATCATCTTGCTATCCAGTGTTCAAGAAAGAAAACCACCATTTTGCAGTAAGAACTGTGCCCAAAACACATATAAAAAGGATCCAAGTGGAATCTTCAGTTGTATCCACAGATGTGCAACCTAATTTGGAAAAAGTTTACTCTTAGTTTCCAGATCTCTCTTCTTTCCTTGCCATCCTCCTCTGACTCCTCTGGCTTTGGGCCAGACTCCATTTTAGGCTTTCTTGCTTTCTGAGGTTCCTGTGCTCGTCATGATTTAAAATAAAAGATTGCAAAAATGAATACACATCCCTAGTATCTATTAGTTTAATATGCCTGTACATGATTTAACAGATGAGAAGATAATCCAAAGTCTCAGAGCAGTTATCTTTAAGATAAAATTTCTCAGAATTCCCATTCAAATTGAGGTCTTTCTGTGTTTTCCTTTCTATACATTGTATTTCACTCACCTTCCTGTTCAGTAAGCAACAAGAAACACTTTGCAAAGTGCAGGCATTTACCATTTCAGTCCTATATATCCCAGTCCACACTCACTTGGCTGTTTTGCTTTTATAATGAGTGGTAATCAGTGAACCTTTGTATCTGTACAGTTGAACTTGTGAGTGAAATCTAAAACCTCTTCTGTAATTGCACTGAATATCTTTCAATATCACAAAGAAGAGATATTAGCACATCTGAGGTTGTTGTCAAGGGATTCCCAGGACAGATCCTGTACAAGTCTGAAGCTGTGCAAGTAAGGATGATTTTTGTAAGGTGAGTCTGCAACTGAACTCCAGCATTGACAAGTATATAGGTAGTGTGTGGCCTAATGATGTTGCGTGAAAAAAAGTTGTTTTTAAATTAATATGAAAATTGCAAATGAGAATTAAAAAAATCAGATTAGCCAATTGGCTATAGGAAAAGTGGTTTCAAATGATCCAGTAATGTATTGGTTCAAAAAACCCAAGAAGAATATACAGCCTTGGAAATTAGACTACTTTACTCTGCTGAGTTTAGGTTAATGAATCATACAGACAGAGTCTGTGGATTATAGAAGTGTAGGATTATTGTTATTGATGTATTAACTTTAAATAGACTAAGTTTGAAAGATACACATTTTTGGAATACTGAAGTCTATGCACAAGAGCTGTTTACATCCCTTTCTAAAGTCCAATTTTGCCCTAAAAACTACTGAACTTGCTATTTTGAAATAGCACTTGTTAGGAAGAGATAAATAGACTATTATAAGGATTTCTTTGCAGTTCTTAAAATTAAATTTTTGTCTTCTGACCACTGGGAGGCAACTTGGAGTCTTAAACGTGTATTGAGCAATTAATCATGAAGCAGTTACGGAGAATGTCACTTTGACATCTACCTAATGTGTTACATTCACTGTCTAAGACACACATCCAAGAT
Source organism: Syrrhaptes paradoxus (assembly GCA_013400615.1). NCBI lineage: Eukaryota > Metazoa > Chordata > Aves > Pterocliformes > Pteroclidae > Syrrhaptes > Syrrhaptes paradoxus. The sequence continues at coordinate 57,318 of VZTO01015984.1, read as the reverse complement.
GAAAAGGTCAAGAAGAGTCAAAAGAATCAACTACAAGCATGCAGTCAAAGAACTTAAGTAAAACTACATTAAATTTCTTAACCGGATATCCTCTTCTAGTAGTAAAGTGGTGAGCTTTGAGCTTGGCCAAGTAGCCAGGTCCTATACCACTTGTTCTTTTTAGTCTTGCAGAGTTAATATAGCTAAGAGGAGCTGAGCTGACTTTGACAGTGGTTCATGTACCCATGTGTTCATAACCTGTGACTCTCATGGTCACCCTGCAGTTGGTGAAAGATCATTTTTAGTGTGTTGTGCTTACAAACTCTGCCTGCACTCTTCTTTGGCATTCATTAGCGGAGTCATTCAGGCAAAAATGTGGAGACCCACGCTTTACTTGGGTGTTGTTGGTCTGGCTAAAGGAGGAATGGAAAATAAAAATTTAAAAGCACTGGAAAAGAAGGTAAGCAGCTGAGCTTACCTAAGTAAAGCTGGGAGCAGAAGCTCAAAATAATGACAGAAACACGTCTGGCTTTTAAGTTTCCATATTCAGCAGAAGATGTTTTTTATGAAAGCTGTGGTCAATCCCAATGCTGATATTTGATTCCAACTATTGTCACAAAGAGAATAACTGCTGGGAAACAAGTATTCTGGGAATGTTTCAGTGGAGTGGTGAAACAGATTGAATGTATCTGCCAAAATAATATTAGAACCAAGAGACTTAGGAGGGGAATAATTTAGACTAAATGAATTTTAAGCTTCTTCCATGAACATCAGAAATCTCTCAGTGGACATTCAGACAATCTGTTCTCAAGAGCTATAACAGCCCATTTGAACGAAAATTATTAAACATCACTACATCTTTAACAGGAAATCTCTTCACACCTAGCTCAAGAACTGTCTGCATAAGGAATATGCGCTTTAATTTGTCAACTTATTTTGCAGCTGTTATTTCTTTGTTATTCATTCTCAAAGCACACAATTATTTTATTTANTATATTTAACTGTAATTCAGCTGAAAACACTTCCAAAAAGGGCTGAAACAGCTTATCCACTTATGCTGCAGTTCAGTTACTGCTTTAAGATGATGTGAGACAGTCCTTCCATCAAAATAATCTGTCCCACTCTCAGTTACCCGTGACTTGCATCTACTCCATTGTTCCAGTACAGTTGTCTGCTTGTCTGGAAGGTTAACTAGATCAGATTGGACCTAAGTGTTTTGCTCTTTTCTTCCTGTCAGCTAGTTCCATGATTCACTTCACTGTACAGCTGCACAAATACTTGTGCAGGAGGCATGGGTGGGGCTCCTTCTTTTGACACTGCAAAACAAGTGTGACAGTTTATCTTTAACAGTTTGCTCCCTTCACTCTACTGAAGGTTTCCCAGTGTACACACTGGAAGTAGAGGCTGCAAAAAAGAATGTGTTTCCACTGCTTTAACATGGTGCCTAGGAACCTACTGAAACTCACAATCATCATCAATTTAAGTTAATCCTCCAGACTTTCCACAGAAGCCTATATTCTTCCCTCTGTAAAGGAATTAATCTCTAGCAAAGAGGTGGAATAGGCATTTGAGGAGTGGGATTTTTTAAACTTCCACAGTCTTTTATCAGTGCCTTAGGTGCAAGGAAACAGAAGTAAGAATGAAAAGATCCTAGTGAAAACCTAGTGGAGAAGAGCTATTACATAATAGCTATTCTGAGATGGTTTTGAACACAGACAGGCCACAACAGATAAGAGCAAAGCCAAAATCCTTTGGCATTTACAGAATAAAAGGGCACCTCAAAATAGAAAAGGAGAAGAAAGAGCTTCTGAAGAATAGTGAAAGGATTTACACTAGTTTTGGAGCCACAAACAGCTTTGTGTGAAACTTAACAATTCTGGTAAGCCAGGTTCAGGAAAGATTGATCCTGACTGACACTGGTGAAGAGAGAAGCTATTAAGATCATGAATCTTGTCAGGCTATTTTTTAGGTTAAAAGTGAAATTTAAAAGGATTCTATTTGCTTAGACTCAAACAAAATCTCCAGGTATGCTTCAAGTGCTTGGAGTACAATGCAAGGAAAAGACAAATACAGAGAAGTAAAGAACTGGGAACTCATACCTCAGGATGAGGAAACCTTGCCATATGCTGCTGATATTTTGGTTGAAGAAAATAACTCATTACACAGTGAGTGCCTCTGTATTTCTTTATAATAGCACGAAAACCATTAGAATAGGTGCTTCCACAAATGAAAGGCAAAATGTGTAGAGATGAAGAGACAAAAAATGAAACAGTCACCAGCAGGGACAATGAAGTGCTGTGCACCTAAGTCTTGTTTACAAACACCAGGTGTGTACAGGGAATTAGGTACCACCTTAATTTTTGAATTTAACAGCATGGGTACTCAATAGGAAAGCCATCTAGATCATTAAGTTTTGCAAGAGTTTTGGGAGAGAGGCTAGTTTTGCAGACCAGGTCATTAATTCAGTCTTAATAGCAAGCAGCAGCTCACATCTGAGCTCAGATAGAAAGAGACTAATATACAGTAATAACTTTGCTTTTCAAGATTAACTTGACAAAGATTTCTCCTTCCCCTGCTCCCACCCCCAAATTTAAGCAATCTCAATGCTGAATGCAAGAGTTTGCTGCAGGAGGCAAAAGATGTCAAGCATAAATACGGTAACATAGTTAGAGGTCAGATTTACCAAAAAGCAAGCTACATTTAGTTGCCTATAGTACTGCCTTGGAAAAACAGTGTAAAGCATTGTTTGAACATCACTAGATTAGTACAGAGAAGAGACAGATGAAAAAATTGCTGTAACTCACTGAAAACTTGAACAGTGAAACAGAGAAAATAATGTTGTTGAGACTTAAGTTCAGTTGTGCAATGACTTTCTATCATTACATCAGGAAAGTTTTTTTTTAGAATATTAAAATGGCAAGTGAGTGATCTCATTTTATTTATTTGAGAGAAAAGGAAGTTCATAAATACTTTTTAATGTATTTTTACTTTAAATATTTGTGGTCTTTCTTTTAATGCCACCTAGTCTTCAGAAAAGTTGGTTCTACCTACAACTCATAGTGTAGCAGCAGTTAAAACCCATTCCAAAACTTTTAGCTGTGAAGAAGAAGCATCTTTTTAGAAGGCTGCAAAATTAATGATTCATTTAAATAAAAAATATGCATAGATTTTTTAACAGAAGAAAGATAAATACAAAATACACAGAGTCAACTCTCCTACCTCCATGCCTCTACCATAGAATGAAAAAAAAATGCAGAAAAGAAGTTGCATGTTACAGAAAGAAACCCAGAAGATTAATCTTTCAAAAGAACTGCAGGTTGCTTTGGAATTTGGTAGCCAAGGGGCATAACAGCTGGGTAAGTTATGTAGTGACATATTACAATGTCTGTGTATAAATAACATTCAAATAACACACTGTGGGAAAGTATTACTACATTTTCCATCTTGTCCTTTACAGTGGCAAATTCATGTTCACAACCGGGAATCATTTCACCTCATTCAGCAAAGGGTGCAGCACAGAACAGATGCAGTCAGGTCCTAAGGACAAATCAGAGAAAACAAGCTCTGACACAGTAGAGCAGAGAAAAGGTTCTGGAAGGAGCTTATTAATGCAAAATTTTCTGTAAAAGGGTGGTTAGGAATGTACAGGATAAATATTCAATCTATTAAACTTTCAGATGATTTGTTCTGATTCTTTCCTGGGCACTGACTATTTCCTCTTGAAGGTTGATGACAGATTCTTGTAGGCAGCCTCAAGACTCTGCATCAAGAGGTTTTCTGTAAATTTGTTGTTACATTCTCATTAGTATTGAACTACAAACTTCTACACTATCTGTGTGTGATTTATTGCAGGATATTTTTTTTTTTTAATAGCTGGGAAAAATAAGAAGGGGGACAGGCTGTGTGAGCTTAACTCAGTACTGGATTTATTAATTCTCTGCCTATCATCTTCCTTTTTCTATCCCACAAGGATAGTTTCCATGTATAAGAACTGAGGCGGGAAACTGCATCCAGCTGGCTGCTGCCCAAGAAACATCCTTTATGTAGCCCTTTTTTAATAATAGCATTTTCAACTTCTGAGGTAATGCAGGAAACACACTGGGCATGCACAAATATACAGGATCACACCAGGAAGGCCATTGCATCATACAGAGAGCACAGGGAGTGTAGAGAAATAAATATATGGTCATACTAGTCACAACAATTACATTTTATGCTGGTATCTCATATCCCAAAAGCCTTCTGCAGTCGATGACTAGGAGGAGGAACGGTAGACGAAAGTCTCACACACCATGGAAGGTTCTTATTCACCTCCATATGGCAGTGACCCAAAGAAGAAACAGTGTGAAAATGAAGCCATTATTTGTGATATCAGTCACGCCTGGAAACTTACCTGCTGCTACTTTCTTAGTAATTTGTAAGCTTCCTTTTCTTGTTGAAAGTAATACTGAGCTGAAACAGTTCAGATTTTCTCCCTAAAAATACATGAAATAAAAAAAAGATAATACTTCTTGTTCTGGTGTTTTGTAAGTCATAACACAGAGATGCTAATGTTTTCAATTTTCTATTAAAAAAAATACTATAATTGAAGTGGAAACCTGTTTTTAGAAACCTGATGTTGGAGATCTAGTAGGTGCAGATGCAGAATTGAGTAACACAAAATAGGATAAGACACCTGAAACATGCTCAGTTTGCAGCCTGTTCTAATCTTTTGAGAATATAGTTAATTGTCACTGACTTATTTTCTTTCTGAGAGAGAGGTACATATAGAAACTGCACAACAGAAAATAATCAGTTTTTAATAGTATTGAGGATTTACCTGAAGCAAGACTCAAGAGCCATGGCCTAATCTGGCTGTAAAAATATCCTTCAAGATACTAGGGACCATTTTTTTTCTGCAGCTATTAAAAAAAAAAAAAAAAAAAAAAAAAGAGAGAAAAAAAGAAAAAGGAAAGACAGAATGATGTTAATCTGTTAAACTATACTTTCATATCAGGATGCATAACACATCCCCATCCAATGAATTTATGCATTCTTAACACATTTAGAAGAGCATGTTCAGTTGCACAATTGGTATGCTGTGATATGTAGGAGGGAATCTGCGAAAATGGGAACTCTGTGTCCCTGGGGTTTTCCAGACATCTTTACAAAGTTCTTTTGGTCTATGGTTCCAAGCATACCAATGTGTCCTGACTCCACATCAGCTGAACCTGAAAGGATTAACTTCTAAAAGCATGGCTTCTAGTGAAACTGTGATCCAGAGAGAAGTCTGTAAAATCCAATCATTTCCACATTGTAAAAAAATAAGTAAATTCTAACAGAAAAAAAAAATCACAGCAGTTGTCTGGAGATGCTGTGCCTTTGGGAATAATGAAGATGCTTGAGTGCTAGGCAACCATCTTCGGACACAATGAAACACATTCTTCCACTTCTAGTTGCCAGTACTATTTAGCAAAAGTTGTGACATGATAGAGCACTGTGGGACTCCAGCTCAGTTCCTCGCTCATTTCACAAGGAGCAATTACATTATCCTTCCTCTTGATATAAAGATCCTTGAGACCAGTGAGGCCAACTGCTTCCTTCCTCAGGACTTCTGAGAGCTTTTTTCAGCACTTCTTGAATCTCTGTCACAGCAGCTGTGACTAGGACTGGCCAGATTCTACCCAAAAAATGCCTGGGAGGTTTCATGTGCTAGGCTTACCTCTCTGTAGAAAGACTTCTTAGGAAGGTTTCTGCTTAATCTTGTGCACCAAAATCCTTCTTTTTTCAAGGCTAGTTTCTTACCCCAACACATTCTATCAGAAGACTCTTTCTGAAGAGCTCATCTCTTCAAGCTGCTCTTGATCAAGTTCCTAGTATTTTTAAATCTGCAGAAGGTTAACATACAGCTGTAGCATCAGGGTTATAGTCCATCTTGTTTAGTGAAGCTTCTTTACATTACCTGTTCATCTAAGAGCCATATATTGGAACAAAGTTGACTGGTTCCATACCCACATTGCACAATGGATTTCCAAATTCTGTGCCCTTCCTTTTGCAAGGGTGTGCTTGTATATTTCTGTGCAATCAGTCCTTCCTTATTATGTCTCAGTGTCTACATTTTCCAGGATTCTTTTTTTTTTGGGGGGGGTGGGGGAGGAAGAAGAATATCCAAAGAGAATCCCTGTTAAAAATACATCAGTGGCCAGAGTCCTTTGTTGGGATTACCACAGCTGGGGCAGCATAGGGTTTCCATGTGGATCACTCATGTTTTCCTCAGATTTCTAGGATGCTACAGGCTATGTGAGTGCACATATGCATGAGTCTTCTCATACAGTCATATATATATATATATACAGTCACATATATAATATACCAGCATTATTGTGTCAGAGCAGCAATCTGGCACTGGTACTAAATCTAATAGCAGCTCTTCCAAATTTTCATTCAGTTTTAAGAACCCGTAACCTGTGACATTCCGATACTACACTAATTTTGGAGAAGTTTTAAGGAGACATTATAAGCATTATAGTTCTTGTTGGCTTTTGAAACTCCAGGTTGAACAAGACAAAGTCTCTGGAAGTAGGCTCCACTGCCTAGTTACACACTGAAATGAAATGTCTGAGTTGAACTGGCTGTGTAGAAAGTCATTGGTTAACACAGCTTGAGCTACCATAAAGAAACATGGAAGAAGAGAAGTAATTTAATTACTATTAGCTTCCACTTATCTCTACTATGGCATGTCAAAATCAGTCTGAATTTTCTCATCAAAACCCACTGTTCTGGTAACCCATTTTTCCTTTTGTGATGATAAGTGGAAGCAGGTTTGGCCATTGCACTGACCTGTGTTGGTCATCATTCCATGGTAGGGAGCCATCTCAGATTTGGTAGCTTACTCAAGTCATGGAAGCCATGCTGAGACACCTGGAGGACAGGGAAGTAATTCAAGACAGCCAGCACAGCTTCACCAAGGGCAAGTCCTGGCTCACCAACTTAGTGGCTTTCTATGACAGATGATCACTTCAGTGGACAAGGGAAGACCCACAGGTGTTTATCCGGACTTCTGTCCAAGCCTGGAATGGTCGAGTCTGGGGAGATTCTTTGTGATTGCCAGAGTGAGATTAAGACAAATGAGGTCAGATGATGTAAAGAGAAGAGGTTTAATTGTACAAAGATGTTCACATAGAGGCAGGAAATAGAGAAAAATAGAGGAAAAAGAAAATAAAGAAATGTGCAATAGCTACCACCATGGAGCTGCAGCGTCCTGTCAGCCTGGATTGACTTCTTGTCAGGTGGGGGATTCCACTCGGTGCTGATTGTCATGGTCCTTTTATTGATGTCCGAGAATTGTTCACCTAGGTGTTTTGTACAGCCTCACGCCTCCACTTGGCAGTAGCGCATATACCCAATACCGTCCTGGGTCTGGGCGTACATGCTGGGGTGAGGGTACACACAGGAGATGGGTGGTTTTTGTGGTAAATGTCCATTGAGGCAAGGTGTTCCAGCAATGTTGAGGCATACAAGTCCTTTACGGGGCCTCTGTGTGGTTTTGTAGTCGGCCAGCAATGTTGAGACAGATAGCACAGTCTCAACAAAGTCGTTCACAACTTCTCCTTGGTTAGATGGTTGTTTCAAGAGGGTAGTGGTCAACAGCTCAATGTCCAGATGGAGATCAGTAGCAAGCAGTGTCTGGGACAATTGCTGTTTAGTATCATCATCAATGACATAGGTGATGGGATTGAGTGCACCCTCAGTAAGTTTATAGGTGACATCAAGTGGGGAGCTTGACACCCCTGAGGGATGGGATGCCATCCAGAGGGACCTTGACAAGCTGGAGAAGCGGGCTTATGAAAACCTCACAAGGTTCAACAAGACCAAAAGCAAGGTCCTACACATGGGTTGGGGCAACCCTCAGTATCGATACAGGCTGGGGGATGAAGAGATTGAGAG
>VZTO01015984.1:27847-39346 GCA_013400615.1 Syrrhaptes paradoxus | reverse complement strand
TCAAGATCACTAGTGTTAGATCTCAATGGAAGCAGAAAGCCAAACAAGTTGCAGGTGCCTCCAGACCAAACAAGAGAAACAGCTCTCCTATGAAACAGATGCAGACTATTTCTTGCATTTACCCAGCTGAAACCAGAATGAATCCTTAATGTATTTCAGTTTTACAAATTACCAATAAACTATGTATTTCTTTGTTAAATATGACTATTAAACTGCTTTCAGTACCATTTTTTAAAGCAATGCAAATTAAAGCATTTTGCCTACCGCTGGAAGTCACTGGGGAAACATAAGCTTGTCCCTTCCAGCAGTACAGAGGCTTCGATCTATTCCTGCCTGAGTGAAGGGGCAGTCTCACTCCAGCGAACCGGGTCGAGTTACAGGGGTGGTGTAGAGTGTAGGAAAGGGCAAAGAAGTGTTTGCACTTCCCATCACTTCGGTATTTCAGTTCCTGACATCNCTTTAGTACAATGAATATTCCAAGTGCAGGAAGCCTTTTCTCCCTATGAATGTTCACTGCAGCCAGTAAGATCATGTGCTGTAGTTTGGTAGCACTAGAACTCAGCAGAACACTCATGAATGTAAAAACATAACTGTGTTCTTAAGTCTTACATACCTATACAGGCTAAAGCATGCGCGTACAAACTTTACCAGACTGAGGATCTTCTTATTGAAGGAGGGCTGTCATTAAGCTTTAGGCTGCCTAGAACACTGGAAAACACATGGCCATTGAAGCAAGATCAAATAATAGTGATAAAGTTTTCCAGCTTTGCAACCTTTTGTATACACTTAAATGTCCTGCAGTGGGTAGAAGAGTCTTTGTTTGTCCCCGGTTGACTTGAAGGTTTAGACACAGGCATCGTTTCTGTAGCATTGCTGCTTTAACACAGGGTTAATGCCCACACTAGTTTGAATTTGAGATGGTTTAAATCATTAATAATGACCCTCTTAGGGTCCCAAACTGGGGTCCTACTTTTGATTGGTTTTGAAGAAATTGTTACAAAGATGACAGAATGTTTGAAACCCTGATACCTTAAATGTAGTACTTCTTATACTGGTCTGTTGGTATCTAAGTAGCCCACTGTTTCTACTTGTTTTACAACATCTCCAGGCCCGCACCAGAAGGCTGGGATGAATGTGGACAGAACCAGTTGTTTTTCACCTGACTTAAATATTGTCACACTATATGTTTTAGTGTTTTGCAGGATAAGTGGGACCCTCTGGAAGTTCTCTTTACTTAGAGCTGAGTATTTCAAGGCAAAGCTGCACTCCCCAGATTTCCTTCACAAGCTTCATTTGGGGAACCTGACAAATTTTACCAAGTGGTGTTTCTTTCAGCTCTTTTAAATTAAGTCCTAGGTGTGGAGAGCAGAACTGGAGGCTTGAGCTGTCTTCTACAATAGATCTCGTGGAAAGACAGACATTTTAATGGATTTGTAGAGAGAAAAAAAGGGCAAGGATGTATACACTGATCTTTTACTGTTACAGATAGATGGAACATCGCTGAGCTTTCAACCTTGATAATTGAAACCTTCAATTTTTTCTGTTATTTTTCTTAGAAGGTACTAAAAGAGGAGGCATTAGAAGATATTTAGAGAAATTTTTTTTACTCAGGATTTGGGGGCAATGTTATTATCCTCATGGACCTAATTTTCATCAGTGAATAATGCTGACTTGTTCAAGGATTCAGCTCAACATATGATTATTCTGATGTTTTGGCTGAAAATCTGGATAAATACCTTGGGTTCTATTTCCTGATTGGTCTGGACTCTTTTTCTTCCTTTTTTGGTTGTCATTTTTTAATAATGAGTTTGAAATACACTCTCAAGGTGTGCTCTACAGTTCTTAAAAATCCTTTCTCATTACTATCAAGATTTAAGCCTTTAATTTCCCCCTTCCCATCAGAAGCCCCCTTGGGGACAAGTTCCTGGCCAGTGGTGCACTCTCCTTTTTGCATTTTTTTCTTTTAGTTAGGTTCGAACAAGCCAGGGCTTCAAAAAGGGAAAGCATCCTATATATCTGTATTGGTATTCTGTCAAGATCACTAGTGTTAGATCTCAATGGAAGCAGAAAGCCNTGAAGGGGCAGTCTCACTCCAGCGAACCGGGTCGAGTTACAGGGGTGGTGTAGAGTGTAGGAAAGGGCAAAGAAGTGTTTGCACTTCCCATCACTTCGGTATTTCAGTTCCTGACATCTCCTGGAAAAGTGAATCAGAGATGATTCATACTACTGCTCTACTTCCTCACAGGCTTTCTGGCATTAAAGGGATCCACGGGTGGAAATACCTTCATATTGATGCATGGCCAGAAATTGCACATAGTAAGGTAAGGCACAAAAGTAGGAGTGACAAGAATCCTTGGTATTTGCTGTGTGGATGTAGGAGATGTGCCAGATAACAGAGCTGGTCATAGAGAAAAGGCAGAACATGTGTAACACAGCATTGCTATGCAGATACTCAGTACAGCCAGCAGAAAAGTACACAAATTAACTTCATTGTTTTAATTTTTGGGACTTTAAAATAATTAAGCAAGTTAGTTATTTAAACGAAGAGAATCTGGTAAAAACAACATAATGAAAAACATTAAACTAACATAAAGAAAATTAAAACCCAATGAATTTTCAAATAACAGGCTTTTCTATTTTTATCTATTTTTCTTTTAATGTTAAAAATGAAAAAATTGTCATAAGCAGTTACACTACCACTACTTCTCTGCACTGCATGATGCAGGTCCATGACTAATCTACCTGTCTTTATTTCCATTCTGGTTTAAAAGAAAAACTAAAATTTTGACTGATTTTACTTGAACTGTGTTTGCTTACAGCCTCTTTTTACAGTGGATCACACTATGAAACCGATCACGTAATTGGTAAATAACTGCATGTCTAGCCTGACACAGACTCCTTTGGTACAGGTTGTGTGAGTGAATGATCACCATAGAAAGCAAGTAAAAGGCTCTCAGCCTGTGTCTGAGGATTTGTATTGTCAGAGGTAAATAGGGCTGTACCTTGCTGTCTCCTGCGCAAAATCAGATGTTGGATTGAAGTTCTTTAGAAAACTTGTGTAGAGAAATACTGTAACCTGTTCTAACAAAAAAAATACTGTCTATATTTACATTAGAGATTCCAGACAATTACCAGAGGGCACAATAACTTTTTTTAAGACAGCACAAAAAGGCCAACTTTAAGATTTAAAGTCCAGTGTTTCTTATATATAAATATTATATGGTCACTGTTATATCCCACAGAGATGCAGTTAACTGCTAAATGAAGGATCACAAATTTATTAGCATTGTGTTTGAATATTCTTTTGTATAGTTACAAGCAGATGCAAAGAGGTATGCAATCTTGTTTTGTTGCCTTGGTGTATGTTTAACTAGGATACTTCTGTATGCTGTGTTATTCTATCCATCAATTTAAAACTTTGTTTTCTGACTAAACCATTGTTGCAATTTTACTCACCTAGACTTAATTTTCTTGTATCCCTCTCTGATACTTTATTGCCATCTTTGGACCCATATATTCCTCCAGACAAACAGACAACCTGTGATAAAATATGCACGTCACCATACTCAGTGTCTTTTGCAAAGTCTTTCCTCCATATATAGGTATATAGATAAGTAATTATACCACTGTACAAATATTCCTCTCACTTACAGAGGAAAAAAGAAAAAAGTGAGGAAAAGAATGAATGAGCTCATCAGTTATCTCTTATAATGACAGAAGGCAGGTGTGGGTTTGGATGAAATCTACTATAAAATCCCTAAGTGGATCTCATTGATGAGGGAACTCCTTGGGTACTACACTATCTAATATTCTGCAATTTCGGTGGGTCCTTAGGCATCCTAGATGTTTCCTATGTCCTAGTGAAAGTAAAAGAAACCTCAAGCTGCAGGGAAGTGAAGGGTGTTTGGGACTGCAACTACAGATATTATCCAGTTCCAGCACATGGATTCCCCAATGGTAACAGCATGGCTGGATTTTCAGAGGAACAGATCTGCCCGTCAGCACTCTCACAAACACCTCTGCACGCTGATTGGCAGCATGGCAAAAGATGGGATCACAATATGAACAAATGAATAAATCATGTTTTTTTTTTTTTTCTTCTGACGTGAATTTAGTGCTTGCAACACTGTGCTTTTAGAAATTAACCTCTCACTTATACATCCCTGAAAAGCAGTGAAATTCAAGGAATAGCCACATTGTGCTTCTTGTGGCCCTCATCTGAGTGCTAGAAAAATCCCACTATAGGGTTGAAAACACTCTTGAATTCCTCTCCATCCTGGATATATCTGTCCTGGATATCCTATAAGACTTCCAACCCAGTGGAACATTCATGTGGACAGCAGCTCATTTCTTTTTTGGTTGCTTTCGAAAGTCAAAAAGCCACTAGAAAGCAATGCTATTCAATCATTCTTGAAGTTCTTTGAGTGCCAAAGGCTGCAGAGCCCTTTTTGAAATCTAGATCTACAAGTTGTGCTGAAGGCTGCAATATAGCTCAGGAATGTCAGAGGCAGGATCACGGTGTGGGAGATACTGCTGTTTGGTCCCCTGCTCAGGCTGTTGGGGCACACTGCTCTTCAGCAAGCTGCAAAGTGGAAGATTGTATAGACACTCCCACTGATGCTGTCTCTGTTAGTGCTCTGAAAATGAGTTGTTGACGTATTTTTCTACACACCATAAAGAAAATAATTTTGGACACAGAATTAAAATCAGGCATTACTTTTTCACAGTGTGCTGTCAGTGTAATGACATGTCCTTCCAACAAGTATTTCTCCTTTGACTTTGCATTGCTGACACATCAGTCTGAGGGAAAATAACTTAGAATAAGTATGCAATTTCTATTACTCCCTTTGCTGTCTGAAAACTGTATTTAAAATTCTCCCTCCTCCCCAACAAATCTCAATTCTTTGAAATGTAGCTATCAAGAGAAAGATAATCACAAATAATAGAATTTTTATTTATATTATAATAATAATTATAAAATTTATAAAATATAAATAATTATAAAATATATTTATTCAATTTCTGTGTCAAGTATATGAAATGCCTCATATCTTCCCCAAATGTTTAGCAGTTATTGACTGAATTCAGAATGAATTTACTCTGAATTTACATATAAAATAATAAATTGAATAATGGAATAAAGGGGAAAAAAAAAGAAGTCAGAATTTTAGCATCTGTGTGAGCTGGTCCTTTGCCCTGAATAATCCAAACAATGGAACAAAGTAGCCCTTTCAGGCTCATAATGAAAACTAATTGAGATTTTGCATACAGGATATATTTGCAGACACTGTTGATAGTTGCTGTACCTATTTAATTGGAAATACTGTAAGGCGTCATCAACTCAGATGACTTTTATATGGAATTGTGGGAGTCCGTTAAATAATGAAAATTATTCGTCTAGAGCTAACTCAGTGAAAAAATTCTGCTGTTTTTTGTGACTCAGAGATAAGAATGATGCAAAATACTCATGTTATCTCACTACCAGATTACAGTTTCCACCTCTGCCTGTTAAAGATCCTACAGTTGCAGCCCAGCTCATGTGTCAGTGCTTGATGGACACCTGGTGGCAGTAGTGGCTTGGTTGTAAGCTTGTTAAGCCAAAATGTTTTCCTTCTTTTCTTAAGCATGACGTTGGCAATGATGACAAGCGCTGAATTGTTAAATTTCCAAACTGGAGTCTTATAAACTCAATCAACCCATCCAGCTTTTTTTTATGCATATAGATGGCCATATCCTACATTATTTCACCAAAAGGCCTTAGCAGAATCTTGGACATGTATTTATAGGATGAAGAAATCTATCAGTCTCCATTTCTGATCTATCAGTCTCCATAGTTCTTGGCTTCTGTACCAAGACTGTTAAGGGAGGTGGTTTTTGTCTACTGTAAAAAGATGGGAAAACACCAATTATGTTCCACATAATTACATCATATAACTAACACATTGTGGTCATTGCCAACAGGAAAACAGAAGTGGAAGTCTATTCCATTTCAACCCCTGTGATCTTGCTAGTTTCCTGTAAGTTAACACATTGTAAAAGAAGGAAAAACAAAATTAACAGTTATTTGAGATGAGAGTAAACCATAGACTGTTCATATGTTCAATCTTGGTTTTGAATATTTGGTGATACTGCATAAAGGGAGGAGATCCCAGCAAAATTGTTAACACACCCACCCCCAGGGCCCTCAAACCATTTTAAATTTATTTATTATTACCTTTGGAAACTGATGTACAGGTAAATGAAACATCTTCCTCCCCCTGCCCTGCACAAGTTGCAAAATCGGAAAATAAATGGGATTACTTCAGGTCTCTTCATATAGTCTGTAACTTCATGGTACTGTACTTTGATGTAGTCTGTAACTTCATGGTTGCCTACTTTGTACTCCTTGATATCTTTGCCTCTTTCAGCGCACAGTATAAACACTACACATCTCATGGTAAAGAAAAAAATATAAAAAGAGAAATACCATTACACGAGAGAGACTGACACCCACCTCACTGCAACATCCTTTCAGGTAGTTGTAGAGAGTGATAAGGTCTCCCCTCAGCCTCCTTTTCTCCAGACTAAACAACCCCAGCTCCCTCAGCAGCTCATTGTAAGACCTGTGCTCCAGACCCTCCACCAGCTTCGTTACTCTTCCCTGGACACACTCCAGCACTTTAATGTCTTTCTTGTAGTGAGGAGCCCAAAACTGAACGCAGGATTCAAGGTGCAAGCCTCACCAGTGCCGAGTACAGGGGGACAATCACTTCCCTAGTCCTGCTGACTACAATATTTCTGGTATAAACCAGGATGCTGTTGGCCTTCTTGGCCACCTGGGCACACTGCTGGCTTGTATTCAGCTGGCTGTCAGCCAATACCTCCAGGTACTTTTCAGCTGGGTAGATTTCCAGTCACTCGTCCCTAAGCCTGTAGCATTGTATGAAGTTGTTGTGACCTATGAAAGACTCTTCCTAAAATTTCCTGTTATATTACGAACTTAAGCTTTCTGAAAGAATTCTTGCCAGAATTTTGCCAGAATTTTGAATCCCGGACAAAACAAAATAGCCGGCATCAGGGGAGAGACATATGGCTTGTAAAACTGAAGCTATAATGATTTCACTTGGCAGAGTTATAAGGCATGTTATAATGAAAAGTGATAATGGACCTAAAATTACTTCATCTGCCTGAAATACATGTGTGGTGTGTGCGTGCGTGTTTGGGGGGGAATGTTTTAAAATTTGTATAGTTCACTGAAAGAAACAAATATTTCTGATGCTTGTGAGACCATGATTTTAGTCATCACAACAATGTTTAACATGTTTCTGTAGAGCTACGATCCTCAAATGTCGGGTGAAGACCTTCTAGCAAGTCATGAGGTGTTAGGTGTTAGGAGACAGAAAGTGGCAGCAACAGCAGTTTAATTTCCTGTGAGCTGTCCAGAAGCTCATTTCTCCTGAGGTGGGAAAGTGAGAAAAGACTGTAGGGACTGACAGCAAGCATTTGTTAGCTCAGGACCTGCCTTTCATTACTGGCAACCACTCAGTTTCTCCAAAGAAGGGAAGTAAACATAAATACTTGCTGTTATTATACCCATTTTTTGAGACTCTGTTCTGGAGAAGTCAAGCTACCTTCACTACCTTGTGCAAAGGACAGAGCTTGCAATGAGTTTGACCACTAATGGAATATGTGTGCATTTACCTCTACTAATATCCAAATACTGCCCACATACTAGAGAAATGAGAAAACCACATTGCTTTCAAGTTCCTGAATTCCCTTCAACAAAACTTAAAAGACTTAACGTCTGATGAAACTTTAAAAAATGTTTTTCATATATGTTGCTACATTATTGACATGCCAAGAGAATGAAATCAAAACTTAAAATGTCTTGATGAGGCTTCTGAAAAACACTAGCAAAGAGTGCAAATTCCAACTTCATTTCAAATTTACTTCAGAGCCTGAAGAATCCCGCTTTCTTCTTCCAGGCATTTTCTCATGGTAGCAGATGATGAAAGGTAATTTCCCCAGCATTTCTCCAACTGAATTGCAGGCTTAGCAGCATTAAATTGTACGTATTTTTGTCATGCTTAAAGTGGTTTAGTCTTTGATTTTAAAGTCTATGAAAGTCTCACTCTGAAAGTAAACCAACAAGAATGCTGTTTGAGGAATGAATGAAGATCTTTACCCTTTGAAACACTGTGCACAGTAACATTTAATTTGTCATTTTGTGTTTTGTTGTACTGTCCCTTGTAATGCTTCCTACACTGGCTGCACATTTATCACTTACATATTTCTTATGATAAGAAGTGCATTGCAGAATGTTAATAACAAAAGTGTTATTTCTTATTCTGTGAGAATAAAAAAATTGCAGCATTAAAAAATGGTATTATGTAAGAACTGCCTTATGGAGACAGCAGTAATGACAAAAAAAATTAAGCTCTTTCCTGATTTTCATTTAAATGAGTATGGAAAACATTCTTTCAGTTTTATGACTTCTACATGATCAATTTTTTAGGATGATTAAGTATTTCCTGTTACTTAAATTGCTGAAATACTTGCAGAAGAATGTTTTTCTTACTTTAGGTCTTATCATGTAATACCTCTGTCAAAGAATTTGCTATTTTGACTTTAATTTGTTTTACGTTATTCTCTAGAATATAACCTTCTCAGTATAGTTAACTGACTTTCTAAATGAAAATTATTTTAATAGCACAGGTGTATCCTATTTGTTTCTAAGCAGTGCTTTTTAAGTATGCATCTTGAATTATCATGCCACAGTCTAAAAATAAGAATGCATTATTTCTGTGTTTAAATGTTTAAAAAGTGACATCTTCCACGAGACAATTTTGGAAGAAGTACAGAATTTTACTCAATTGTACTCAATTCAAGCTTGGAGATTGAATTTCAGCTTGAAGCTGAAGGTTCATAATTTTCCTTTACTTCAAAGCTTTGAATCAAATAATTCCTCATTTTCAACTATGGTAGTCTTAAAGCAATTCATCAGTAATCTGCTATCACTTGCTGAACTAGTTGTTTTAGCAGGGGTCTAACTAAAAGATTGTGAAATACAATACAGAATTTTAAACCAAAAGTCATAGTAACAGCAGGGTAATTGATTATAACTTGTACCCTCTGCAGGAGTTGTAAATTCTAATGAAGAATGAAGACTCTATATGACAGGACAGCAAGAATGCTAACAATACAAAAGGTGTTGTCATTGCTTTGGTAGTAATAAGAAAACCTTCCCACAGTCCAGGAGGAAGCAGTTAATGACCTGCTACACCACCTGGACACACACAAGTCTATGGGGCCAGATGGGATCCACCCAAGAGTACTGAGGGAGCTGGCAGGGGAGCTTGCCAAGCCACTCTCCATCATTTATCAACAGACCTGGCTAACAAGGGAGGTCCCAGNCCAGCAGGGGTTCTTGAAAGGAAGGTCATGCTTGACCAATCTGATCTCCTTCTATGACAAGGTCACCTGCCTAGCGGCTGAGGGAAAGGCCATGGATGTCATCTATTTGGACTTTAGCAAGACCTTCAACACTGTGTCCCACAACATTCTCCTAGAAAAGCTAGTGGCTCATAGCTTAGACAGGAACACCCTTTGCTGGGTAAAAACTGGACAGCTGAGCCCAGAGAGTAGTGGTGAACGGAGTTAAGTCCAGGTGGTGGCTGGTCACCAGTGGTGTTCCCCAGGGATTGGTTTTGGGGCCTGTCCTGTTTAACATCTTTATCAATGACCTGGATGAGGGGATTGAGTGCTCCCTCAGTAAGTTTGCTGATGATACCAAATTGAGCAGGTGTGTTGAACTCCTTGAGGGTAGAGAGGCTTTGCAGAGGGATCTGGACAGGCTGGAGTGATGGGCTGAGCCAGTTGCATGAGGTTCAATAAAGCCAAGTGCCAGGTCCTGCACTTTGGTCACAACAACCCCCTGCAATGCTACAGGCTTGGGGGAGAGTGGCTGGAAAGCTGCCCAGCAGAGAGGGACCTGGGGGTGCTGGTCGATAGCCGGCTGAACATGAGCCAACAGTGTGCCCAGGTGGCCAAGAAGGCCAATGGCATCCTGGCCTGCATCAGAAACAGTGTGGTCAGCAGGACTAGGGAAGTGATTGTGCCCCTGTACTTGGCACTGGTGAGGCCGCACCTTGAATCCTGTGTTCAGTTTTGGGCCCCTCACCACAAGAAGGACATTGAGGTGCTGGAGCAGGTCCAGAGAAGAGCAACAAAGCTGGTGAAGGGTCTGGAACACAGGTCTTATGAGGAGAGTCTGAGCGAACTGGGGTTGTTCAGTCTAGAGAAGAGGAGACTGAGAGGAGACCTTATCACTCTCTACAGCTGCCTAAGAGGAGGTTGTAGTGAGGTGGGTGCTGGCCTCTTCTCTAAAGTAACCAGTGACAGGACAAGAGGAAATGGCCTCAAGCTGCACCAGGGGAGGTTTAGGCTAGACATTAGAAAAAATGTCTTCACTGCAAGAGTGATTAGGCATTGAAACAGGCTGCCCAGGGAAGTGGTGGAGTTACCATCCCTGGAGGTGTTCAAGAAACGTGTAGATTTGATGCTTAGGGACATGGTTTAGTGGGTTAGGTGGTGTTGGGTTGACGGTTGGACTTGATAATCCTTTAGGTCTTTTCCAACCTTAATGATTCTATGATTCTATGAAAGCAATACTTATATGCAACATAATATTTTATCAAAACAAAATGCCTAAAGTTATCCAGCTATTTAACTGGTCTTCTTATACTTAATGGTAACAAAAAAAATTTCTATCCAACTAAATGTAACCTGTGAGTTTCAACTACACTAAGAGATAGGTTATTTTCTTAGGCACATAAATATGTATTTTGGTAAATAATACAAGCAGAAAGATGAGGACTTACATGTATGTCCTTAAGTCTTACATTGTATTCATCTCAGAGAAGGCACTAAGAAACTTATTAAGCAATTGATGTTTATGCATGTGGCGGGTTGGCCCTTGGTTGGGGGCCAAACCACACACACCCGCTCACACAGTCCCCGATCCCACCCAATGATAGGGGAGAGAATTAAAGAGGTAAATGGAAAAGAAGACTCGTGGGTTGAGATAAGGACAATTTAATAACTAAACTACAATAATATTGGAAATAATACTATATACAAATATGCAATGTGATACACAGTGATTCTGCCCCTTCCCACCTGATGACCAAAGGCCCAGGCCACTCCTGGCCAATGACCCCAGAGGAGTGAGGGAATGGGTGATACACAATGATACTGCCCCCCACCAAATGGCTCAGCCTGTTGCCAGCTAATGATCCCCAGAAACCGCACTCGCGATTCCCCCAAAAGGGGGGTTAAAGGAGGGGAAGGGGGGGTGCGCCGCTCCCGGAGGCACTCACAGAACGGAGATAACAGCCCAAGCGTCCCAGGCTGAGAGCTGACCGAATCAGGAAAAAAACCAGCTAATGATCCCCCTGGAGAGGGAGGATCCCAGAACTCATGGAACGGAGATAACGAGCATCCCGGGCCAAGAGCTAATGG
>VZTO01015984.1:1074-27816 GCA_013400615.1 Syrrhaptes paradoxus | reverse complement strand
TCTCTCCCCTCCCCCGTCTACAGAGAGGAGAGAGGCTGAATGTATTTTGTCCTTGAGAGTATCCTAGCAATAACAATAAACGTTCTTTTCGTATCAGCTTTTCTCTTGAGCAGGAATCCAAAACATAGCTTCTTGCTAGCTATTTATGAAGAGAAGGGAGAAAAGGAAAAAAAATTAACTCCCCTCTGCTTAACCCACGACATGTGGTTAAGCATGTGCATAAAGGTTTGTAAACCTTTTTAATGATTTTTAATGACATTTTTCATCTAATTCAATGCAGTGCATGCAAACACAGCTTTCCACTTTCCAATTGCAATTTTTCCCAAGGTTGCACAGACTTTGAAACTCTAACATACTGTTTCACATTGTGAGACATGTTTCCTAAACACAGAGGCAGTCTAGGATGGCTTTATTTACTTGACTGAACATGTACAGATCATCAATCACTTTCCCATAGTGGATACTATGATACACACATGGACTTTCCCCTACCACAGCTGATCCATGTCTTTAGTGTCTGAGGTGTGATGCTAATTGTTTTTTATCTTCCGACCTGCTAAAAAAAAAATGAAAATAAGAACAGAAGTAAATATAAAAAGCTCTCTCTGCTTTATCATTTTGGAATGGGAGAGTACCAGGGCTGGTTTTTCCAGAGGGAATTCATTGAGTTTGGTTCAATGGTACAACTTGCCTCTTCATAGGACAAAACCAATCTGTTGTGTCAGCCTTTTAGACGGTGGATGGCACGCATCTTTGAGTATGTGTCTGCAGAGCTCTGATTTATATACAAATTAATTTCCTCATTTTTTTTTTTTTGGCATATGTGTGGTTTTGTTGGGTTTTTTTGTTAATATATTCACCTCCTGCTGGCTTGCCTTCCTCACGGCACATTATTGGTTAGCCGTAGATCCCTCATCACCTCTCACTGGAGGTGCAGAGATGCTGGGGAAAGAGATTATAGCCTAGTTATCTTTCTTTAGCTGTGTGCACACATATTGAGAGGAGTTCAGGGAGATGCAGGTTATTATAATAATTATAATTAAATACCAGTGGAATTAGTGTTTTAAACATCCTACACAGTATAAAAGTATTACAACGTTCTCTCACAAAATAAGAGAAAACTCTTTCTTGTGAGGGTAGTCAAACACTGGAAACGGTTATCCAGGAAGGCTGAGGAATTTCCATCCATGGAGATATTAAAATCCTGACTAGCCATGGTCTGGTAGCTTACCTTTCTTTGAGTAGTGGCACTGAGCCAAGCGATCACTTCCAAACTCAGCAATTCTGTGACTCAACACTACATTTTTTATTCTGGGGTGGGGGGGTGAATGTGGGGGTGTGAGGGTAGGGGTGGGAAACCCCAACAAAACATAATGAGCATTTTGGTTATTTGTTGCCTTGGATGCTGCAGTACAGAAGAGGAGGGTGAGCAGGAAGTTGGTTGCTTGGGTGGTCTAAAAAAATGACTCTGAAAGAAAATATGCATTGGTGGTGTTGAGGCTCTTTCATGATGGTAGAACCACATAGAATAAGAATATAACCAGCGGAGAGTATGTTCTGGGTGAGAAAGAGGGGAAGATTATGTATGGGACAGAAGGAGGCCTAATGGAAGTAGAGGAAGCTGCTGAGTGTATTTAAATTTGTAGTAATAAATGTGTTAATATTTTTCTATACTAACATAAATGCATTAATTATTCCATAACAACTTATCTTGACTTTTATTCATCACAACTTACTTAGAGACAGCCTTTCATCCAGAAGTCTAGTGGAATAACTGAAGGGAGAAGCCTAATATCTTCCAGATCAGGTTAGGAAGATAAAAAAATGAAAGGAGCGGCAGAGGCATCATATGACAGGGAAACAAATGAGCTGTTAAAGATGATATTAACAATTGACAAATGAACCAATAAGAAAAAATGGAAGAAAGTAACAATGTAGAGTTGAAAACAGTCTAGGAAAACAGTAAAATAGGCTTCTGGTTGGCATAGTGAAGCAGAAGAAAGCAGCTTCATGACTGAAAAAATAAAGTAAAATGGACAGAGCAACACAGATGATTCTGTGATGGTGTAAGTGTTAGGAGGTAACTGCTAAGGAGAGGAAGAAGCTAAGAAATTATGACTATAAGATTCTGGGACATTTAAGCTGCAGACAGGAGATTTGGCTCTCTGGAAAGAAATCAAAAGCTATTTTAAGCAATATTAAGCAGTAAGATTTGAACAGACATGGTAATAGAGACACTAAAACTTAAGTTCTCTTAATTTAATTCCTTATACAGCTCTATGCTTGAATTAGTTTTGGAGGGAAGCAATTTAACAAAGATATGTAGTATTAGAGTTACAACTTCTCTTTGTGTCACAAAGAGAGGCAAGTTTTAGGTAAACATATCTAAACCAAGCCATATTATTGTGTCTTACAGAACATTTGAAAAATCAAGCCCAGAGGTATCGTCTTTTGCTTAAAAAAATAAAATAAAAAATGACACGATCTGTTCTTTAACAGCTGTGGCAATAAGCTTGTATCATGCGAAGTCAGTGAATTGTTATATGCCTACCACCAATTTTAAATCCCACAGCTCATTTTAGACACAAGCATTTTGTATGCAATAAAAACATGAGTCTATATCCTATCTGGTCAGGCAGAAGTGCATGGCATTGACACAAGAATGGTATTTCTGGGATCCCAGCAAACGTCTCTAGAGCACTGACCTGTCTCTTTTTCCTTCGTCAGAAATGCAGATTTTTTGACATATCTCTAATGGAGGCTGAGACCTGAATTTAATCCCTTATTTCTTTTTCACAAACAACTGCCATGAGAAGTCGTACATCGAGTTGACTGGACTTCATAATTCCATGTCATCTCTCTTTGGAAGTGATAGATTTCATCCATGCTGTTCAGTCTCAGAATAATAATTAATTAAAAAAAAATCAAGGAAAGGAAAGCAAAAGATCAAACAAAAAAAATTGCCAAATGTCACCTTGCATGAACAATGCTAACAAAATTCTTATACTCAAAGTCTCATGTAAAAAACAGAAGGCAAATATATACTAAATAATAAGAAGATGGAAATTGCCCCCCCTCAACATATACTAAGTTACTCATGTTCTGCCTCCCCTTCTACCTGAAGGCAAAGTGAGTCAATACATTTTTTCTCATCTATCTGAAGCACCAATTCAAATCTGGCTCAACAGTAGAGAAAATAAAATTATGAGTGAGTTCTCATGAACCTGGTTAAGGCTGCTGGCTGAACACCCTGTGGGTTGTGCACACCACTAGAAATGACAAATACAGTCAACCAAAAAATTTGCACAGCACTTTCTGCAGTACTAGAAGCTTGTAAGTTGCATTCACAATATCACAGGGTTGCCCAATGTACAAGAGGTTTTCTGTCAGTCTAAGCATCCATACTGCTCTATTGCTGAAAAATGCATTCTCACACTTCTCATGCAATATAAAGTAATCACTATAAAAAGCTGAAAATTTTAATGCTACTCATTATCAGAGGAGTAAGCACAACCAACATTTGTAATTGACATGTCAACAGGAACCAACCTAGACTTAGTAGATCCTATCCTGCTATAAGCCATTCATCCATTAAAAAAACCAGGAAAGTTGAGAAGGAACAAAAAGTTCTCTGTGGGGATTACATTTAGATTAGTTCCCAAGTTCCCATGCTTCACTTTATTCACATAAAAACCACATCATATAACAGGTCAGATTTTGCGCTCTGGCTCTTCTCTTGCTGTTCCCAGTTCTCAGTTGCTTCAGTGATGAATATCCCAAGCCTGTCTTGTGACTGCCCACTCAACAACAGCCATCTGCAGTGACCTTTCTCTTCCTTTCTCAAGCCAGATCCGCAGGAGCCACTGCAGCATCCTTTGGAGCTGGATCTTACTCATAACTGTTAGGTCGATGAAGGAGCACATAATGAATAAACATCTTTTCAGATAAGAAGTTGTCTGATTCAATGTCAGTTTACCTGCTAGAGCTGTTTTACTTTTCTGTTTCCCATTATTTCAGGAAATATAAAAATGTGTCAGTTTTCTGTATTTGGTTTATATGTGCCTTTTTATAAGGAACTTTTTATAAGCTCTGGGACAGATCTCTTGATCTTTCCCACCAGATTTGTTCCATTTATATTAATTGACCTAAAATCAGAGAATTAGAGAGAGAAAGAGAGTGAATGAATCCATAGTCTAGTAGCTGTGTGGGTACCTCAGCTATGGACCACTCAGGTTAACATGCTTGTTGTGCCAGCATATCCCATGGAATTGTCCTGTCTCTGGATTGCATGTTCTTAGTATCTAAGTCTTTTTTTTTCAGGGGACCTGATGAAGGAAACTTCAAAATATATTGAGTTTATCATAATGTTGATGGCAATACTTTAGATTTTATTAAGATATTGCTCCTACCAACCTTTACACACAATGTCTAGGAACACTCTTCAATGTGTATTTATTAAACTTTCTGGTTTTATATGAACACTGAAAATTGTACTGTTGAAAGGACCTATGTTGAGCCTTCATTCTGCTCACTGTTTCAAACTATGTTCCTCTGTGGATCTAAGAAGTGGGACCTGAAATGCTGTACACTGGGAAGTGACATTTGGCACAGAATTAGCTTTTTATCTGGAAAGCTCACAGCAAGAAACCTCACCCACTGAGGCAAGCTGCCTTCAGTGAATGAAGTAAGGAGACATGTAAAACAGGTACTCCTAAGTAAGCTGCATTCCAGCTAAGTCTCTGTGTGCCTTGGGCAATAAACTCTGGAATTATAGCAGCAGCTACACCAGTAAAGGAAGTTAACCTATTCCTATATACGTCTTCATTCTCTTAAAACACCAATATACTAACAATCTCTGCAGTCTAAAGTCTGGTAGCTAATGTGCCTGAAAGAATCCCCTTCATGGAAAAAATCGCTTTAATACATTGTACTTTCAGAATCCGAAACAGATTTTGTTAAATTTTAATATCTGTAAAGCAATGACACTCTAAGGTTATCGGTAGTTTTTTTTTGCCGTGCATTGTAAGTATTTAATGTTCTATTTTAGATACATATCAATATAATATTAATAACATAACTTGATATTTTTGGAGGTGATAAGGATATACACAGTTCTACCAGGGCACAAGCTGAACAGATGACAATTGTCACCATCAGTTTGCATTACAAAATAGCTCTGAAGAAAAATTTGTAAAGAAAAAAAAAAAAAGCCCAGCTCTTTTGCATTTGACATTGCCTTAGTTAAAGTATAAATAGCATTTGATTTGAACTTTTGTATTCGCTAAGATCATAGCTGCAGATTCCCAAAAGACAATCTTCAGCATCCTGCATTGAACATCCTGCAAATAAATTTAACTTTCCTTCTACTACAATAAAAGATAAAGGATTGAATGACTGGTTCATAATGTGGTTCCTGAGTTAATTAGCAGAATTTTATAAAATCTAGCATATTTTCAGATTTATTCTTTATAGCAAATCATATATGTAAAATATTTGTTGGATTCAAGCATAAAAAACTTCATCTGCAGTCTGATGGAAATTCTTACCCTAACACTGCTTACATATAAAGCTTCCATTTTACTTTTCAGTATATTAAAAAGAACTCATATAATTTTACAAGCTTCAGAATTATTACAGAGAAAACTTCTCTTTTATTTTTTAGCTTTCAAATGCGTGCCTACAACTCATTACAAAGTAACTGAAAAAAAGTGTTGTTTTGTCCTTATGACACAACTTCAAGCAGTGTGAATCTCCAGTGCGGCTTGTTCATGTCAGTGTTTGTAAGAAAACACATGAAGTGCGTTTTCTTTCCAAGTTCCTAAAAAAAACACTATAAAAAATAAAAAGTATTTCTAAATCAAGGAAAGTAGAAGGTAGTGCCTCAACTAAAAAATATAAATCTGTCAGTGTATTTAGAGAAAATTAGTATACACTAAAAACCTGGAAAACAAAAGTACATCGATGCAAAATTTTAGACTTGTAATTCATCACTGTTATTGAAATGGAACCACGTTATTCTTCCTTCAATTTGACTAATATGGAGATTTGGATTCTAGTTGTACTTCCCCAGATTTTGTTCTCTTTCATTTTAAGTTTTTCATTGATTTCAACAATTTCCATTTTTTGAGACCAGTCTGAATTCTTCACAGAATCTTCCTGACACCAAGACTTTATATTTGGTGCTTTGGAGTGATTGATATATTTAAGCACATTTATGAAGACTTTGCTGAGCTTTTCTTGGTAAGGAAGGCTGTTACACATATCTAATGGTCATACACCTTTTCCTGATTAAACATAATGGATTTTCATATAGGTGTATAGTTTAAAGGATGCATATGCCATTTTAGTACACTGATCCCTTATACTGCTTTTGAAAATGCTATATATAGTATCTGATGTGTTTTTCTGTCATCTATGTCAAAAATAATGATGTGCTAGCAGATACATATGTGTAGAAAGAGCAAAAATCCAGACAGCTACTTTGACAATAGAAAGTTTAGTATCTGAGAGTCATCTCAGGTGTCTTTTCTACATCCAATACTGAGTTCATGCAAGAAGTGTAAATCTCAAGAATAAAGAGTACTGCTACAGGTTAAATGGGACCCTGCTATAGTGATTACATGAATTATAAATATGTGCTTCAGAAACAGATTATTTCAAAATACAGTGATGTCAGCTGTCTTCCTGACAGTCCTTCCACAAATCTTTCATGGTTAAGGACTCCCTGCCATGCAACTGTTGGCTCTCATATTTTGGGGTTTTTTTTTGGCTGTACCACACAAAATCAATTCCAAAGAGCAAAACAAAGTATTTTTGAAATCAGAAAACAGTCATGAGTTTATGTACTTACTACAATGCTTTTATTTACGAGAATACATATTCAATGACAAATAAATGCGGAGTCCAGAGGACAATACTGAGAATCAAGGCTCAAATCTTCTGGGTCTTATCTAACCATAAACTTGCAAAAACACTAAGCCAGTTCTTTTGAAAGGAAGTAATACTAAGCAACTTCGTAGGAATGCTGCAAGTTTTGGTTACCCGGTACTCTAAAGAGCTTTAATGTTCTTAGAAGTGGCAAAATGTTCTTATTTCTTTTAAGATTAAAAATTCCACTTTTCTTTAAGAATGTACGTCTCTCCAGTAGACTAATTGCCTCCATACGGGAAAAGCCTGTGCAAGAGGCAGTGAAGACAATGGCACAAATCAAGGGTAATGTTAAAGGAACCTTACAAATGATTCCAAAATCATTAACAAATGTGATCTTTTGCTGTGGGATGTTTCCTGTGGCATGTTTCCATTTAGCACTCAGATTGTTTACTGCAGTCAGGCATATGCAGTTCCATTGATGTGCATTTCCTGAGAAGCCTGGCACTGAGAGCAGAGCTTTGCCTCACTTAGAGACAGTTGAACCAGCAAATGCTCTGCCCCACCTCAGCACAGCATATTGCACTAGAAAATTGCTCAGGAATTATGCTCAGCATAATTATACAAGAACAACCATCTCTAACTTATTCACAGCTGGAGACCTCACACCACATAATCTAGATTTTATTCCCTTACACCATGTTCTTCGGGTTTTTTTTTTTAATTAAGATACACACATACAACTGTATGCCTTTATTGTTAAGCAGCAAGTAAGAGAGCTGACCACTGCTGTGTGTCAAGGTCTTGCACGTGGGTCAGGACCATCCCAAGCACAAATACAAGCTGGAAGGAGAATGGATTGAGAGCAGCCCTGAGGAGAAGGACTTGCGGATGTTGGTTGATAAGAAGCTCAACATGAGCTGGCAATGTGCGCTTGGAGCCCAGAAAGCCAACTGTATCCTGGGCCATACCAAAAGAAGCATGACCAATATGTCGAGGGAGGTGATTCTCCCCCTCTATTGTGCTCTTGTGAGACCCTACCTGGAGTACTGTGTCCAGCTCTGGAGTCCTTAGCACAAGAAGGACATTGACCTGTTGAAGCAGGTCCAGAGGATGGCCATGAAGATGGCTGGAGCACCTCCTCTGTGAAGACAGGCTGAGAGAGTTGGGGTTGTTCAGCCTGGAGAAGAGAAGGCTCAGGGGGAACCTTATAGCAGCCTTCTAGTACCTGAAGGGGGCCTACAGGAGAGATGGGGAGGCACTCTTTATCAGTGAGTGTAGTGGGAGGACAAGGGGTAACAGCTTTAAGCTAAAAGATAGTAGATTTAGACTAGATATTAGGAAGAAGTTTTTTGCTGTGAGGGTGGTGAGACACTGGAACAGGTTTCCCAGGGAGGTTGTGGATGCCCCATCCCTGGAGGTGTTCAAGGCCAGGCTGGATGAGGCTTTGAGCAACCTGGGCTAGTGAAGGGTGTCCCTGCCCATGGCAGGGGGGTTGGAACTAGACAATCTTTATGGTCCCTTCCAACCCAAACCATTCTTTGGTTCTATGATTCTATGATTCTATGATTCTATGTACATAAGTAAAAATTTACTGCTGTATAAAATAGTGGTTTATCTCAAAATCAGAAATAATTAAGTGCAGGATATCAAAAAAAGAATGTGACACTTGGGGTGGGATGCCAGAAGATACCCCCAGAAGTAATGAATTAACTCCCAGCTTTCAGGGCACTTGCTATTTTTCTGATTGCAGTATTTTTGTGGATTATCTTCTCCCTTATGAGTAATTTGTTATTTACGGACAATGGGCTAAATGACATTGTGGATGTACTAATGAGCTCCCAACAAGAGAAAAAAATATAGTTGCATCTGGAATTACGTGGGAGTGGGGATTGGGATTTAAGCCTATTGGAGGGAAAAGGACAAGGGAGACAATTACAAACCACACGCAGATGCTTAGAGAGGTTCATGCTGGTGTCCTCATACAGTCAGTGAGATGTTCATCTGGCAGCAGTTAAAGGTTTTCTTTGCTCCTCTCTATTTCTTGTCATGGGGGGCTGTGAAGAATACTTCTAACTGGACCCTTGAAACAGAAATTTTATTCCTGGGAAAAGGCACTACTCTTATTCACCTCCTTTTTGAAGAGGAAGCAGC
Source organism: Syrrhaptes paradoxus (assembly GCA_013400615.1). NCBI lineage: Eukaryota > Metazoa > Chordata > Aves > Pterocliformes > Pteroclidae > Syrrhaptes > Syrrhaptes paradoxus. Next base: position 18,795 of record VZTO01015984.1, on the reverse strand, counting down.
AGAGAGCAGAGCTGGTGATGCTACAGTATTTATTACATGACTATATGTGACCTTCAAGTGAGACAGGGGAAAATGCTGTGCAAAATGTCAGCTTTTCATTCCTCTCCCATTATATCTGTGCAAAATTACGGAGAACTCCAATTCTGTGTAGAAGGGAAAAGGTTTCTAAATTCTAAAATACATGTATATTTTAGCTTTGCTAGGACAGCTTTAGTTTTTCAATATTTTCTGAAGCTCTGAAAGCAAAGTCCAAAACTGCATATTCAAAATAAACAAAAAACTGTGAAAGAACCATGAAGGAGAACCAAATAATCACCCAAGGGGGAATTCTGATGTATGCTACAGGTATAAACACAGCTGCAAAGGAAATGACTGATTCTTCTAAAGCTTAACTTGCTCCGTATGGGAGGCACATGTTCTTCACTTCAAGTCTCTTGAAAAAAGCTATAATAGGCTATACTACCAGAACTCACAGTTTCTCTGTACCTGTAACTTATATGGATATGCTTACTTACTAAGCATGCTGTGCACTTACGCATTCATTTTAATTAATTAGGTTGACTCTTTAAAATGTTACTTTGTTAATCACTAGCTACTAGTAACAGCTTTTTTTCTGGTAAATATTTTGAGAACCCTTTTCTTCAAACTGAAAGGGGGGATTAAAAATAGTGAGCAATTTCTAGAACGGTATTAATGTTCCAGTAAAAAGAGCAAAAGGTACACTATTGCAACGTATTTATATGATTGTGCACTAGAAACTGAAAACTGGAACTAGCTATTGGGACATCCTCATGGGAAATCTGAGTCAAAGGCCAAGCAGTGGTGGCAGCTATGACCGTCCTTGTGTCACAGGAAGCTACCAAACACTGCTCTACAATGCCTGGCAGTACATGAATCTGTCATTCAAAGTGTAGTGTTGCGAATGCTCCAACCTCTATGCCCTTTCAAACAGCTTAAATCACTGTTATGGTTCATATTCTCTATTTTAGTAAATGTATGAAAGAGTGAGAATTCAATTATTCTTCCTTAGATGGCGACACATGCAACATATAAGTTCAGGGATATAGACAGGTCAACACAATATGGATGGCTCTTCTACTACCCTAGTAGTAAGCTTGAGGCCAAGATATGGCTCAATAAACTTTCACTTCACACAACAGAAGTAAAGGGACAGTAGCACCAGCAACAGACAGATCTAACCAGATAAGGACAATGCTAGCTGAGATTCCAACAGAGAAAATATCTAGTTTGCGGCTATATACATGGAAATTTTTGATATTCACATTTTCTGTTTCTTGAGCAAGTTCAAGTTTAAGTAAGTATATTCTGCCTTGGTCTTTTTCTTTACTTCACATTGACTCCCCTATATTCTTTATTTAATCTATTAAATTATACAAGTTGCTGCAAACTGTTGAACTGAAGCCCTTTGTGGCTGAGTGATTGATGTAACATAAAGTGAGTAAGTAGCGCCCACTACAGTTAAGGCTGAGTTTTGACTTTGATCTCTCACGTGTAGCCAGTAAATTCATCCAGGGCTCAGTTTAAATGAAGTAGGATCTGTGTTGATAAAAATTGAATGCGTTTTCCTTTTTTTTCTGTAAAGTTTAAACTCTTGCACTTGAATTTCTAGCACTGGTATCAGTGACTAACTGGCCACTTCCTGCCAATAAGGATTCTTCAGCATTTTAACCTTTTTTTTTTTTTTTTTAATAATTAATTTATATCACTAAAACCCACAGAGAACACTGGAGATAGGCATATGTGCATACAGTAGAGACAATTTAAAATACACAACAATAGTAATTAAAAGTGTCACTTAATGAAGACATATTTTGATAATGTGGTAATTTGAACATGTTATTTCCTTACAGACTAACTGAAGACACAAGAACCTGGTGAAGCTTTTTTCTAACTCATTTACCATTTGAAATCAGCTGGATGACTTTCTGGACCTCTAAACAGTGGTCTAATTTTTTTTGAGCACTGCTGTGAGCCAGCAAGATTTCCCATGTTGCCTGGGCATGCATTCTCCTTGATGCTAATACCCCTCTTCAGACTGAAAGCATATACCATTTTGACTCACAAATATGTCTTTTGGTTTCCTTAATCCTGCTAATGGATCATTCCAAGACCATAATGATGGGCTTACTTTCAATATTGTTCCATGGGCTTGTCAGACTGTATATTTTGAGCCGAATCAACATGTTCCTTAATAACAGGAATATTCAGCTAACCCCTGTGTTTTACGCTCAATGAAACGATATGTGACTATGCAGAAAGTAGTGACTACTTTAATTAAATCTATAAAACGATGGCTGGGATTCTGGGCCTTTAATTTAAAGAAAGGTTGTGGATTCTTTTTTAAACTGGATATGCCTAAATTTAGGTTTTATCTACCACCAATATGCTTGTTTCCACAGGTCCTGAGCATCTGTGGTACTTGTAGTTGAATGTGATGGAAGACACTGACTTGCCTTTTTCTCCGGTGATATCCGGAAGCTGCAGTTGCTCAGCTGATAATCTGCCCATTCAATTTAAAGTGACCACTTTCATATAATCAAACTTTACAATTTTTGGTTTTTGTGCTTGCTAAGGCATATCTTATTATACAGTGCAATAAACAGTCGCTATTACACAAGCCCTCTGTCTCACCAAACATATCAGTATCAGAATTTTTTATATTCTTAAACCCCTGTAATTTTCAAGTAGGAATTGAAATTTGTACAGTATAGTTTTTGTAAAACAGTTAAGCAGTGAAATTCCCTGCTACAGTGTTTCCTTGGGCAAAAAATAGCCCAAAACTGTCAGAAGTAGTTTTAAAGGGACTTAGACAAGGAGTGAGAGGATTAAAGGTCTTGAAAATCCTACAGTGACTGAGAAAAATAATTGTCTTAGTATGTTCTTCTGACAAATCACTGCATGTCATCTGAAGTAACTGGTGCAAGAGATGGTCAGATGCTTGACCTGGCTATCCTTAAAAAACAATTAAATGAAATTAATTAAATAATAATTAGGGTTAAGAAATCAAGACATAAAATAACTGGGCACAGCTTTAATACGTTTCATTTGTCTCTAGTTATTGATTTGCCATAATCCCAGTGTTTTCCATGGGAATGTAATTCGTGACTACATTAAAAAGAAGGCATTTTTTATTGTCGTATTTAGATTTTGAGGTAAAACAGGACTAGGCTAGGCAGAAAACAAAATTTTATATTTAGAAGACACATATCAATGAATGGAACACCCTGATCTGACATATGAATGTTGAATATCATATGGGGTACTCTATGCCTGCGGTTTTTGTGAGTCTGGGAACTTTTCAGAGCTATTCTGAACTGCTTGTATTTCCTCTATAGTATGGGTTTGTGGAGATATGTCTATATAACAATAAAACACAGCATGGTTACTTTTCCACAGCAAAGTGCATTTTTACTCAGATATACAAAGCATTCCTGAACTCCACCCCTCTCTCGGATCCCAGCTGTAGGGTTATCTATTATTCTTGCACTGATGGAGTTTGAAGTCCTGAGGGATATGGGCTAGGCGAAGAGTAAAGTCAGGACACTGAATTTTAGGAAAGCAAAATTCCAGCTGTTCAAGGAGTTAGTCAATCGGACCCCTGGGAAACTCCCCTCAGGGACAAGGGATCAGAACAGAGCTGGCAGATCTTTAAGGATGCTTTCCGTTGAGCACATGAACTCTCAATCCTCAGGGGTAAGAAATCAGGAAAGGAAGGCAAAAGATCGGCATGGCTGAGTTGAGAGCTCCTGGTCAAACTAAAGGGCAAGAAGGAAATGCACAGGCAGTGAAAGCAGGGAGAGGTGTCCTGGAAAGAGTAGAGGGACACTGCTCGGTTCTGTAGGGATGGGGTCACGAAGGCCAAGGTACGGATGGTGCTGAACTTGGCATGGGATGCAAAGAATAACAAGAAGGGCTTCTAGAGGTGTGTCATCCAGGAAAAGAAGGTAAAAGAAAGCGTATCTGTCCTGATAAACACCACTGGCAAACTGGTAACAACGGATAAGGAGACTGAGGAACGCAACAGTTTTTTGCCTCATTCTTCACTAGCAGTCTCTCTTCCTACACCTCTTGAGTGGATAGACTGCAAGATGGGGACTGGCGGAGCAAAATCCCTCCCACTGGAAAAGAAGATCAGATTCGTGACCACCTGAGGAACCTGGATGTACATAAGTCTATGGGACCTGATGAGATGCATCCCAGAGTCCTGAGGGAATTGGCTGATGTAGTTGTCCAGCCACTCCCTATGACATTGGAAAAGCCGTGGCAGTCAGGTGAAGACCCTGGTAACTGGAAAAAGGGAAATATTGCATCCATTTTTTAAAAGTGTAGAAAGGAGGACCCTGGGAACTACTGGCCTGTCAGCCTCACTTCTGCCTGAGAAGATCATGGAACAGATAATCCTAGAAGCTATGCTAAAGCACATGGAGGACAGGGAGGTGATTCCAGACAGCCAGTATGTCTTCACCAAGGGCAATTCCTGCCTGACCACCTAGTGACCTTCTATGATGGAGTGACTACATCAGTGGACAAGGGAAGAGCTACAGAAGTCATCTGTCTGCACTTCTGCAAGGCCTTTGATAGAGTTTCCCACAACATCCTTCTCTCTAAATTAGAGAGACATGGATTTTATGGTTTGGCTCTTTGGTGGATGAGGAATTGATTAGATGGTCACATCCAGAGGGTAGCGCTCAATGGTTCAGTGTCTGGATGGAGGCTGGTGACAAGTGGTGTCCTTCAAGGGTCTGTATTAGGACCAGTAGTATTTAATACCTTCATCAACAATACAGACAGTGCAGAAGAAGCTGGGAGGGAGCACAGCCCCAATTACTAGCCTAGTATTCAACCTTAGGTTTAGGATTGAGACACAAATTAGACAATGGTATATTCCATATCATGCACGTCATGCCCAGTATATAGGTAAGCTTGGGTCCAGAAGTACTCTCTCTGGGTTATCTCCTTCTCTCTTGGGATCATCTCACTCTCTTGGTCAGCTCTCACTCTCTCAGACACTCAGACTCTTAGCTCTTTTGTGGGATTGCAGTTTTGAGACTCTCCCTGCTCTGGGATCATTAGCCAGGAACAGGCAGAGCCTTGGTCATTGGTTTGTGAGCAGTATCACTGTGTATCACTCATTTGTATATATTACTATTATCATTATTATTATTAATTTCAGTTTTGTTGTAGTTTAGTTATTAAATTGATTTTATCTCAACCCACAAGTCCCTTTTCCCCTTACCCCTTTAATTCTCTCTCACATTCCTGGGAGGGTAAAGGGTGAGCGAGCAGCTGTGTGGTGTTTGTGCTAGCCAGGGTCAAAACCACAACAATGCAGTAAGTGACTTCTGACAGCTCCCGAACAAGAAATCTCTTCTGTTGAAAAAACAATAAAAGTTTAAATATTGAGAATCAGTGAGCCAATAGTGAAGCAAACCCCTCTTTTTTTTGGTTATTTTCCTCTTTTCCTTCATCCCATACTCTAATCACCTGTTGTACCTGTTGTTTTCACCTGTAGTGCAATGGCTCACTACCTGTAGGTTCAATGTATTGTCAGAAATTCCATTCTCAGAACTGGAACTAAGTTAGAACTCATACTATGGCTGGGGAAGGGAGATGTTAATTCATTTTCGAAAGTAGAGTTTTGATAAGTTTTAGATAATTTTAGATAAAAAGTGCTTGATTTTTCAGTACCTCTTACTGGTACTCACATTAGATATTATCACTAGATTACTTTCAATTTCTATGTGTTCCTGTCCTTGTCCAGGTCACTCTCTGTCTTTTCTTCAGTGATTTTAAAAGCTAAATTTTACTTGTTATCCTTTGTATTAAAAATTGTAGATAGAAGTGATTAAGTACTAATAAAATTCAATTAGCTTCATTAGCATGAAGATGACCTTTGAAATTTCTATCATCATTCTTAAAGTTTAAAACACAAAAGGCATTACAATAATTATTAATTAAATTGATGTAGGAATGAAAATGTGTGAAACATAATAACAACAAATATTCCACCAGAATATTAATATATATTTTTTAAAAATCATAAACCAGGCAATGTCAAAAAATAATTTTGCCTGTTGACCTCAATTTGTTTTTACTGGATCTGTGTGTATGCATTCTTCCTTTTAGTTATTATTACATTAGATTAATTCTCATTCGGGAAACTTATCTTAAAACCGAGCAGTAACAAGAATCTAAGAACATAATTATTACTTACATTCAATGTGATCATTTAGTATTTGCCCTCATGAGAATGTGAACCCAGTTATAGGGCATCCCTGTGCTAACCAATCTTCCTTCATAAAAATAAATAAACAAATAAAACCTCTATTCCGATAATTCATAGATTATGGCACCAGCAATGCTACTAATTCCAAATTAAGACGATTTGTACCAGAGTTTTTTTTCTGTAATTGTTGCATAAGCATTGTGTATAAAAAGCTATGACAGCAGTGCTAGGGACAGAGAAGAAAAAAATGTAACAGATTTTCAGCCACTGAAATCTGTGAACAGTGGAAACAATGCCTCAAATACATCAGTGATTTACCCCAACAAAGTTACAATAGAATGTGCTGAATGTAAGAATGGTAAAAAAAAATCTACTGGTGAACCGAAGAGATAAAGAAAATATTCTAATTGCATCAAATTATGTAGGTAACTTGAAAAAATAAGATGCAAAAAGGTGCTTGTCCTCAAACCAGGTTAGCAAATACTCTTCCTTTGAAACTATAACCCCATCTAGTGGGACTTCTTTTTAATAGTTGATAGGATTTAATCTGTTCCTTACTCTGAGTACTTTGTGTCAGTAAAGACCACCAAATAAAAGTTGGAGAATCCAAGGTGTTGCCTACACATTTCTCCTTAAAATATACTTTGCTTCCTACTACCACATTTCTCCTTAAAATTTATCTATCTTTGCTACTGTTATGATTACTTTATCAGTAACAAGGGGTTGATGCATGCAAGGAACTATCTACTGTATTTTCAGGATGAGCTCTGAAAAAGCTTAGACTAACACTTGAAAGAAACATAAGAATCCAGTTTTATGAGATGTAAGTGATTATAGGTAGAAAAGTACAATGTAGAAGCAGTGTTTGTCAATGGTCTTTGGAGCACCCAGGCTGCATGATTTCCTTCAAAGCTGTCTGTGGTCATAGCAAATGAATAAATTAGAAAGGGGCCCAAGAGCATAAAAGAAAGTAATCTTACCGTAGTGAATGTTGGGGGCTAAGCTATAATGAATCTGAGGAAACCAGTAACGAATTCTGGCAAAGTATGCAGCTAAATTGCAGTATTAGCACTTCCTACTTTTTTTTTTCTTTTTTTTTTTTTTTTTTTGCCTTTAATAACACAAAGAAATTGAAAGGATAGCTTGTCAGTTCTAAACTCTTCTCACCAGACACAGTGATAAATTAAAATTATTTAATAAAATTACATAAAATTACTAGTAGCTCTCTACTGAGCCTGAATGAACATCCATAAGAGTCGATGGAAGGCTTTCTAATTGACTTGTATATGAATTAGATTAAATGCTTCAGTGATATATGTAAATATTGTAACATTCATATTTTCAAAACACAATGATGATTTCAAGCAGTGCTTTTTACATGAACCTGATGGGGTAGCCAAAACCCTGTCTACCTACAAGAGCTGATATATTAAGCTTATAAATTCATACCTTTCTAACTGAGCAAGCTGTTTGAATTTAAAGATTTCTCAGTATTTTGAATCTTAATTAAAAAAAAAAAACCCAAACCCACCCAAAACAGTAAGTGATGAAGTCCCTTGGTTTTCAAGTCAGTAGAAAAATGATCAAGTCTTCAAAGAAGCCAAAATATTGCCCTTTTTCATAGTGCTGACTGCTTCTGAAGAAATGAAAGGGGTTTTTTTTGTAAGAGCTTCTAGGCTACCAGAAAAAAAAAGAAGTGGACAGAAAGTGTGAAATGCTTCACAGAATTGGCTTGGGATGGCTAGGAAAAGTAATTTTAAAGAATGTGTTGATTTACTAATCGCTATATGGTAAGAAAGATAATTCTGTGTATCTAGTTCATGGTATCCAATGTTCCTCTTAAAATGCTGATGTCTACTTTAAGTAGAGCTTCAAAAGAAGGTCATATGGAGAAATGCTTTCAAGTCAACACATGGTACTTTGCTAAGTAGATCACTTTCCCGGAGGGAAGCTGGGAGCCACCACCGGGCACACCCCTGCGGGCAGGCAAGGATAGGGTAGCTGGCAGCATCTCAGCCGTTAACGGCCCTGTCGCGCGCGCCTCCATTCGAACTGCCCGAGCGGGAGGGGCGGGGCCGTGCGGCCACGTGAGCCCGGCGGCGGGGCCCCGCCCAGGCGGCGCGGTGGAGGGCCGCTGCGGGCGGGAGCGGGCGCGGGAGGTTGCTCCCAGCCCGCTCTGCACCCGCCTCGCCTCCGGCCCCTCCTCTCCGGGAGGATGGTGCGAGGGAGATGAGCCCCAAGCCGGAGCCGCCGCCAGCTCCGGCCCGGGAGGAAAAATAGGAAGAGCAGGCGGCCGTACTGAGGGAAGGTGGTGGCGTCAGGCGGGGCGGCTGCATCATGCTGGTGAAGAGGGTCGGCCCGAAGGCGGGCGGCGGCCCCGCGGTGAGTGCGGGGCGGGGCCGGGGGCGCTGGACTTCGCCGGGGGCGTGCGGGCGCCGTCGGCGCCTGGGGACCCCGCTGCGGGGTGGGCTGGGCCAGGCCGGGCGGCCCTTGGCGGCCAGCGACCTCCCTGCCGCGTCTCTCCGCCCCTGAGGGGGCAGCTGCCCCAGGAGCGTCCAACGGGTACCCCCGCGGCCCTGGAAGCTTTCCGGGAATTGAGGTGCTGTGGGGTGGCGAGTCTCCGCGGTCCGGTTCGGCCCCGCGCCTCCCGTCCGCCGGCCGCGCGGCCGTGTCGCTGCCAGTCCCGGGGCGCTCGTTAGTGGTTTATCCCGGCCAGAGGCGACACCTCTAAGCAGGTGGTTGTAAATACGTTTTCTTTCAAAATATATAATTCCTAGGTGCCTGGACGTAAAGCTTAGTTTTCCTTTGGAGTTCTAAGAGGTGCCCCTTGGTGAACCCAAACCGCAGAGTTATCATGCAATTTTAATAACTTGCTGCTCTTTCTGTTTCGTTTCTTCCCGTTACATTAAGATGTCTTAATCCAAATTAAAGGAGCTGGAAAGGAGTGGTCTGTGTGCTCACTTGAAAGCATCTTTAGGAAAGTTGTGTTTGTACATGGGGCAGTGGTGTGTAATTACCTCCCAGCAGAAATGTCTTAATGGCTTAAGCCGCTCTCCCTTTGTTACCTGCATGCTGCCGAGATGCCTTAAAATCAGATTTGAGATGACCCCTCCTGAGCTTTCTGTAGTGGGTGTGAGTGTGAATGCTCCTGGCTGAGATTACGGGTGTTGGCAGTGAGCCCAGAGCATAAAATGAGAGCGGAAGAACCAAGGGGAACACACGAAGTAGCAAACCAGATCAGCCTGTCATTAATTGTTTTTGGAGGGGTACAGATACAAAACTAGGCAAAGTCTTGCCATAATACGTCTTTTTTGGCAAGTCGAAATCATGTTAATTTTATTTGCAACCCGAGTTACTAGCTATCTATACTTTTTTTAGACTGTATTCGTGTTTGGGTGTTCCTGAACATTTTAATATTAGTTTTTTTCACAAAATGAGATATGCTGAAAGCATTGCTTATGCCAAAAGTTTTGAAACAATGTTAACTTTGTGTCAAGGAGCTGATATCTGCTACATGTGTCATTAAAAAATGTCCTTCTATGGAATTCATTAGTCAAATGAGTTATGTCAGTTAACTCTGAAGTGACTGCTTCACACTTGTAACTGATTGTTTCAGTATTTGAGTCTTTGAGGTCTCTTTTAGAAATGGTTATGTCTTCCAAGAAAGGGTTGGACCCCTCCAAGAAGTGCAGATGGTGTCTGCGGTATGTTGTATTTGTGTTTCTAGGTTTGTGTACAGCAGCTCCCATTTAGGACTCTGGGTACGTATGCTGCAATAACGCGGACTGAAGTCAGAATAAGAAAGTAACTCTAGCAGAGGGTTGTTAACTTTTAATTAAAGAAATGTAAGCTTTCAGCATGCATGATGTGGTGAAAGATATAACGGATTATGTCATTATATAGAAGGAAAGCAGATGTGTTTAAATAGGAACAGAGGTGCGAAATGGAGAGTACAGGTAGAGAAATTAAAAAAAAAATCAAGGAGTTTTGATTTGTCTTGTAAGTTTAAAGAATGTCAGTTATTTTCCATTTGATTTTTTATCAAAGGCACTGACCTGTTTTTTTTTATTAATGGATTGAATGTTTGTTAAAGTTTGATTAAGGATTAAAATATTGTGTCTTATCAGTTTGAAAATTTCTAAGTGTCATTCTAAATGACATAAATTCTTAATTTATAAAGTTCTCTCAGATTTGCTTCCTTGGTGGTTTTTTTTTGGCCCCCACCCTCCTAGTTATACCATTTAGGGACTTTGTGTTCCTGTAATAGATCTCCTACAAGAGAAAAAAGATGAGGGCTCTAGCCTTATCTTTTGTACATTGGTATAGCCGTAGCACAATTATATAATCCTAGGGTCTGCTTCACAATTTCTGACTGAAAGGTCTGTCTTTCTACTTTGTTATTGCAGTTTCTTCACCTCCCTGTGATTCTCATGTGACTGTCATATTGCTAGAACTCTACCTAGACTTTGTTGAAAGATGGTATTCAGACTAAAATATGAGGAAGCGGATCATGGCTTTAGATGTAATTGCAGAGATTTTTTTTCTGTATCAATGGGAGTGCATCCCTGGCATTTTAAAGTGTAAGCCTGTCCTTTGGGCTGCTGATGAAGAAGCAAACAGAGAAAAAAAATTGTGGTGAGCTGCTTCTTTGATCTGTGAAAGATGTTTTAATTTTAGTTTTTATTCTGATTCTTTTGTCAGATCAGATTGGTAGGGCAAAGTGGAAGAGAATGACCAAGTCTGTCAGGTTGTGCAAGGCTTTCTTCCCTTACCCCTCCAGTGTGGGAGTAACAAGGCTTTTGATTTATCTGACTTCACCTTGTTGAACACATTGGCTTCACTGAATTGAAGAGCTGAAATATAAATGCTGAACAAATGACTTTTTATGAACTGAGTTACTGGCTCAGAACTAGTAAGAACAACAGTATGTTTAAGTAAATTCCACTGGAATTAAATCATTTTCTGTTGGCTGTTTTACCCTGATTTCAGTGAGCTTCAGAAATTGAATGAAATGATGCCATGGACATTTTGTTACTGGTTATGCAATCTTGTTCCATCTGAATTATGAACAATGGTAGTATGAAACTTAGCATGACATTCAGAATATTCATATAATGTACTTCATTTCTATGCAACCTATTGTCAATCAAATAATGCCACACTAAGGAAGCCTTTTAGCAAAGTGCAGTACCATACTGTCTAAATAAAGTGCTTTTATGAGGGAAGTCCCCAGATGGTTATCTAAGAAGCAAACACACCCATGTACCTCTTTATGAGAATTAATCATATATCAGTTCCGTATCCTTGGACACCATGAAATGCCTCAGCTATTGTGAAGCCCAAGACCTCTGTGTTTTTTAGAAACATAATGAAAGCATTTTGAAGGTTAAAACTGTACATCTTGGAACACTGTGAGGGTTAAACTGTTTACATAGTGAAGTACAACTGATATATACCCAAAAGATTAAAGGTTTTTACCCTTATTGCTGGCATTTTTCTTTTTAATACTTCATAACAAATATATCATGGTGAAACTGAGGCAGCATGATTAAATGTTATGAGACTTTACTGAAATACCTTTCAGTCCAGTAAGTTGATTTCTTAAATTTCTTGCTTGTAGGAGTTAAATTGAATTGCCAGTAGTAAGCACATTGTTAAAATTGGCAGTTTGTGGAGTCCTTTGTGGAGCACTATTTTCTCTGTCACAAAAATTATTTTTCCTGTTAAATCTGAATAATTAGAGATAACTATGTTACCTTCTCAAGGTTACCAATGTCACTCTTAATCTTCCCATCATATTAAATTAAGAGTGAACTCTCAACCGTTACTAGGAGTGGTTAGTTGCTGTCTTTAAAAGCAAATCACTCTTGTTTATATTCATGCTGAGAGGGCACTTTTGTTGTTCTGAGTTTGCTGTTCCTGATCCTCCAGGTTCTGGCAATCTAGAAGGTTTTGTGTCCACAGACAAGTATGCTAGGCTAGAGCAATAGAAACTTAATTATGTAATTAAGACTTGATATTTTAGTACTGAAAATCCAAGTTTAACCACTGGGCAATGAGCTTGAGTAATTATCCCATGGAGAACCGTGTGAATTAACTAAGCAGTCTGTCCTTTTTAGAGGAATTTCTCAATGTTGTACATCTTTCTACATTCTAGGAAGAAAACTTAAGCAGTGGACAAATTGGCTTGCAATTTGATGTAGCGTAATGTGCTGGTTATATATTATTTCTATAAGAAGAAATGTAATTAGACAATGCAGTACTGTCTAAAGCTGAGCTGTGAGAACGTGACAGGGCATATGGCGATTGTTCTCGTGGGTGCTTTTCATGTCCTCGATGGCCTCAGCCTCAAAGACTGAACCAGAAGCGGTGTTTTCATGTTTTACGCTCCTCAGAAGATTCCTGCTTCATAAGCTTGTCCTGTCTAAATTTAAACAGGAATGTGTTCCCAGCAGGAAAAATGATGTGGCAAGACATTTTAGATCCTGAGAGTAAATTGTGTAAAGTGCCATACAATTTAAACTTACTGCCTCTGTTCCTGCTTTACTTATTTTCTTGTATTTTAATATAAGAAGGCAGTGACAATTGTTTTCTCCTCACACCCTTTGTGTCACTTCCAGTTCAATAAATCTCAGATGTGTCTTTCTGCAGAGATTTTGACTGCAGCTTGGAGGAACCTGCTTCAGCATTCCGCTATACCTTCGGCAATGTTCTTTGTCCTTCTGTGGGCCTCTTTCACTTGTGTTTCTGTAAAATAGACTATTCAACAATGTATTGCTCAAAGCTACTGAACAAGGCAAGCAGTCATGGGAGAAGAGGTAGATCTAAGAAAAATAGAACACCAGGAGCAGAGGGTTAGCAAGGCAAGCATATCACATGTTTAGTAATATAATGATCATCTTTTCGTAACCCTAATGGAGTGTATCTTTGAATACACTTTTGTAAACCACCGCTGAATGCTAAACTGGTGTCTTTCATGGAACTGTTTTCTCCGGGATCACATTCCAAAATACTAGTCATCCTATATGTGGAATTAATTTTTTTTTCATATTTGCATTGGTTAAATTTATCTACATTAATTTTAGGGTGCTGTTTAATTTGTTTTAGTGATTCCATCAACTTTGGATGTTCATCGTTGCCCTCTTAATTTTTCTAGCATGAATTGTGTTTTGTCACCAGGGAACTCTGTCACTTTGCTTTCACCCTTTTTTCAGCTCAGTTAATGAATGTGTTGAACTACGTAGGCCCTGAGCACTGGGACTCATGTAACTTTGCTCGGCTGTGAAACAGATTGTTGTGGGGTTTTTTTTCTTTTTTACTATATCTTTTTAATTCCTGTGAGGAGTGTGCAGCCTTTTCTGCTTACTTTAAGAGCCTTTGGTAAGGATCTTTTAGTATGCTTACTTGAATTTTCAGACAGCTTATTAATTTGAGCTCCCTGATCCATACACATTCTGAGAACTCCAGGAATTTTTTAAGGTACAGTTTCTCTTTACCAAATCTGCTCAGTCTCTTCCATTTTGAATGAGTAGTAGTTCTGATACTCTAGACCTGTGGAATATGATTTAGACTAGCTTTTTCTTGAGAGAGTGCATCAGATACAGATGTCCAGATACAGATCTGCTTAAGGTATTTCTTTTGTGACTGAAATACAAGTTTGGACAACATATAAACTGATTTAGTTATGATTTATATTCCAGCTCACAAGACACATTTAAAATACTAAAGACTGTGCTGGATTTGAAAGTACCTTCACTTGTGTTCAGTGTATTTTTGCACTGCATGCATGTTACATGTCTTAGCCTGGGGTCAGTAAATGTATTACTTGTGTATTGCTTCATGTGACCAAGGCAGCAAAGGTCTTCAGCGTGCTTTTTGCGCTTGAATTCTTGCCAGTTCCAACAAATGGGGGATTTGTGGGGAACAGCTGCAATTAAAGTGGTTCCTAAACACTTCTGTTTGAAAATTAAAGACAATAGGCACTAGAAAGAGGAGGAGAGCAAGCTAAGCATGTAATATGCTTAGAGAGTTACCTGGCTAATATATGAGTCATAGAAGTATAGAATCATTAAGGTTGGAAGAGACAAGAGCATGCATAATGTAGTGTGATGGATTGTTAGCATAGTATTTGTGCTAGAATAAGCTAAAATGATTAAATAGTGATGTAGTGAAGCATATCAGGAAAAGTTTGCATTTGAAATGATTGAATTTTGGTGGGTGAAAAAAAAAGCAGCGAACATAAACGTGGAAAGGGAACATACTTTATAATTTGGCTTGAACTTCAAGGACTGAATGATTCATACATGAAAGCATGTTTCTCAAAATGTTTTGCCAATTCTGTTAGTTCAGTTCTTTGTTTTCTTGAAAACAAAGGAATTGACAGAGTGGACTGCAGTGCAGGTGGTTGTGTAAAAAAAAAAAATGTAGCAGTTAATTTTTGAAGGGAGAGAATGTTTCTGTAAACAGTGTTCTTGAAAGAAAGAAAACTCTTCATGCTAATGCCTTGAGTGTTGGTTTACATACTATAGAAGGACAGCGAGTGCTGTTTGCAAAGTTGTCTCTGTACTGGAAGTAGAATGTGCAATTAGCAAGCTCTCCTGAGAGACCCTACTGCTTGGTGGGAAAGAATTTCCCATAGGAGGGTGTGGGGGGAGAAAGGGAAGTTCCTGTGATTATCTGTTCAGAAGGTCAGCTGGAGTTTGGTTGTTATCTACCTGAGAGATAACAGGATTATTTGACTGGAAAGGGGCTTCAGGGAGATCCCTTTCTCCTCAGGGCAGGATCAGCTGTGAGGCCCGAGCAGGTTGCCTAAGGCTTTTCCAGTTGGGTATTGAAAACCTTCTGGAATGGATGAGCTCTGCTACTTCATCCTCATGGGGGGGAAAAAAGTGTTCTGTATTTATCCAGTTACATCTTTTTCTTAATCTGCCTAGCAGGACTATATGACCCTCATCCAGATGTGAAGAGTTTGAAAAGGCACTCTGCAGGACTTCAGGATTTGAACAGAACAGTGAGAAGTGGTTTTGTTCTGAAATAAGCACATTGCTTAAGAGAAACAGTTAAGCATGTGTCACATTGTATGTTAAGGTGCTTTTGAGGCCATTTGAACAATTTTAATTGTGAAATCGTTAAATTAGCAGATAAATAGTTACATAAAGGTTGTGTGAATAAATGGATACTGTCAATTCTAGCTTTGCTCTGAAGATCTGGGGTGGCTATATAGTTGTGTCTTGCTGTGGAGTATTTCAGGGTGAATTGTACTAGCTCTCCTTCAAACTAAGAGGAGGTATTCTTATTGATACTGTATTGCAATTTGCCCCTCTTTTTTTTTGAGCAATTCGTTGCCCGCTAGATTTGTGATCTTGACATCTTCTCATGAGTTTATTAATGTTCAACAGCTGTGTCCTGCTTTAAAAAAGAGGTTTGTATTGCATCCCAGTAGTTCTCCTTGTTGTCTCCAAATTAACTTTTGGGTTTATTCTGCTTCCAATAAAGACAGAAGAAAAAATGTTTTTTAGAATTGGGTATGGGTGAAAAGAAGCATAGAAGGAGCATAAGCGTAAAATTGGAGAAGTAGTAGGTATTTGGTTAGAACTTCTAGGACTTCCGATTTTATAATGAATGCTTTAAACTTTTATTGTTAAGCATTAGAGATTACATGATGTTTTGCTCATTATTGTTTTTCTTATTATTGATTATTCAAGTGTAATAGCTTGACCAGCAGCAGCGTTAGAAAGCAATTGTAATGTTCATGTGTAACTTCTCAGCCCACACACTGGGCTGTCGTGTGAAGACTGGTGTGGATAGAAAATAAGTCTATAGCAGATTTTAAGACTTTCCTCAGGGCACTTAATTTTTAAAATCAACACTTTAAAATTTGGAGTGAGAGGATGATGAAGTCAACTTGTATGTTGACTGTATCTGGGCTGTTTCTGAAATTCTATTTAAATGTTTTTAACCATAAAGCATTCACTAGGTTGTCCCCATATCATTTAGTTCAAGAAGCCTAAAGCTCTGTGTGCTTCAAGTTTATAACCATTTTTTGCATGTGTCTCTCAGTTTCGTTCTTTATGTAAGTTACATGCAGTTGGGTTCTGTTGCAAAGTATTTTCTCAATATAGAAATGAGCCACACCCATTACTTCTGGGGTAGCTTTATCTTAAAAGCAAGTGTGAAGTGTTTTGAGGAAAGTCTTTGATTTCAAAACAAGTACAGAGTTTTTGTTGTTTTTTTATCAGTGGTTCAGACTGTGCACATGATCAATCATGAACTATTTTCTTGAAAAGAACTTGGTTCTTGATTGAAAATTCAAAGCTTCTGTGATAAGTTTTTGCCACCTACAGAAAAGATGGGCATGCAGAAGTAACTGTCTGCATTGATCCATTTGACAATGTCAGTCAATTTTCCTGTTTGCATGATTTTAGTTTTCTGATACTGCCATTTGCACAAGTGTTCTTGAATTAATCTAGACTTTTAGAGCTGTG
Source organism: Syrrhaptes paradoxus (assembly GCA_013400615.1). Lineage (NCBI taxonomy): Eukaryota > Metazoa > Chordata > Aves > Pterocliformes > Pteroclidae > Syrrhaptes > Syrrhaptes paradoxus. The sequence goes on along the minus strand of VZTO01015984.1, from coordinate 2,064 downwards.
TAAAGAAGACTGAAATTCATCAACTACAGCCTATGTGGATCATATATTGGTAGTTATTACTATATCTAATGTAGAATGCCTGACAATTTTAATTGGTGCATGTTCCTTTCAGGATTTAAATTCACATTTCCAGATTATGTTTTGAATCCAAAAGGCTGTAGAGATTTCTGGTTTTTTTGGTAGTTCAGTGCAACTACCTGTAAGCTGCATCATACTGCCAAAAATGACTTGCAGACTATTTTAGACTCTAGGAAATACTAATTTAGGCTCAGTACAGCAAAAATGCTTTTCTGTCACAGAAGCTTTTGAATTACTTTTGAGGAAAAAACATGCATGTCTTTTTGAGTGCATATGTACATCATCTTTCTGGTAATCCACATAAATCTCAGATCAAATTTGCATGTAATAAAAACTTTATTAAAAAACCTAAACACTCCAAAACTTCATTTTTAGTGGCATCAGAGCTGTTTGCTGAATGCAAACTGGAGGTTTATGCTCCAGTGTCCTACTTAGTGATATAGAGGTGGAGGGGAAGTGAAGTGGAGGCAGGAGAAAGGCTGGGGAGATCCTTACCTGCCCTCTACTGTAAAAGTTGGCTTTTGCAGAGGAAACCACTGTGGAAGGCACCTGCAGACTTCAGTATAATTTGTGTTAAGTGCTAGTCTAACTGACATATGTCTTGGCAAAAAAATACTCTTGAATTGTTATCCTCTTACGTTATGTAGAAGTACTTTCAGACTACTTCTATGAGGAAGATTTTTTTCCCCCCACAAGCTTTGGAATCTTTGCTATTTAGAGATTAAAAATTGCATGGTAACCTATGGAGAAATGTTAATAATATTTGAAAGTTATCAGCCTCCGAAAGAGATTATCTTTGATCTATGATATTATCATATTATTTCCCAGGAGACAAAGAGCTGTTTTCTTCAAATCCTCAAGCTTTGAAGCAAGTTGCAATGTAGAAAATAATTTGAATATTAGCTAGGAAAA
>VZTO01015983.1:218744-266971 GCA_013400615.1 Syrrhaptes paradoxus | reverse complement strand
CAGTGACAACTTCAGTTGTGCTAAGGCTATCCTATGTCTGTCTGTAACCTGTCTGAACTCAGGATCTTTGATGATAAAATTTAGAGTGAAAATACCATTGTCCAGCTGTAGGAAGCTGTGTGAAGAGTTGTCTTTGTCTGAAATAGCTCCAACTTTTGCTTGAAAACTGATCTCTTGAAGCTGGAGAGTTATTTTTTCAGAAAGAAAGTGTTGGGAGAGGAGGGGAAACTTCCTTGTCAGCTTAAGCCTGAAACCTTGATGGCAGCAGTAAGCGTTGAAGGTCGGGGATCCAGTACAGCATTCCACTGAGAGAGGATCCGCAGCCTTGCCCAGTTCCATAGAATTGGCAGAGATCAAAAGTTTATCTGCTGTCTTTTTGAAGGAAAGCAGAGCACTGATACCTTTCCAAGAAATGGCCAAAACTCTCATTTAAACTGGAAATACTCCTTGTTGGCAGTGTTGGATGGAGCAGGCTAACTCTTAATTACATAGTGATTTTTAAAGTGCATTTCTCTAATCAACTTCTTGTTGCTATTAGAGCCTGGCCTTGCTGGTGCTATCCACAAAACCCTTTGCAAATGTGAGAGGTGACTGAAGTCCTGAAAGATTTGAGCGCTCCAGGAAGGGTTTGGAATGCAAAACAGAACAGTGAGGTGTCAGTGACACATTGACAAAGCATTCCCTATTTCTTGCTAAATTTTCCTCCAGCAACTTTTCTGCCTGTCAGTCTGGCTAATTTTTGCAGCTTAGTGTTAACGTGCCTTTGAAAAGGAAACTTCATGCCAACAGGTAGAGGGACTTGCAATTATTTTCTTGGCTAAGGGNAGAGTGCATGAATAGAAGCTCTGTAACAGCCTTCCACAGACCAAGGCTCGGCAAAAGAATCTCTTGACAGTGGGAAAATCTCCAGCAAAAGCAGTGACTGAAATTAATGGACCTAACATGTTTTTTTCTCTTGCCTCTGTCAAAAGCCATCACAGTTATTATGCGATGTGTAATAAGTTTTAAGGGTAAAAACAGTCTGCAGTGGTGATGCTGCTTTGTCTTTTAAGTTTTGAGAGTTTTTAAATTTTTAGGTTTTGCCCTGGTGATACTTGCTACCAAAGGTGCTGACTGTTGTGCAGAAAGGGTACTTGCAGTGTCCAGTTTTATTGTCTTCAGAGGAACCTGCCCCTCTCCGTTGAGGAACGGAGGCTTTAGGCTCTCTCATCCTTCTCTACACTGAGCTGATTTTAAAAAAAGGTTTTGACCCTTACTGCCAAGTGATTGTATCTGTATCTGTAACTTGGTCATAGTTAAATAACATCTGCTGTGTAAGTGTGTTAGCTTGTCCTTCTTTATAGATACTTTTTATGGAGCACATAAGTAGATAAATTATGGCAAAGGGCCTCCAGCCAGGAGGGAGCATTCTGTAACTGGGCGAGATTCACATCTGGCTGTGCTCACTGGTGTGCATGTTCTGTGGTGATGTTGCAGAGACCAGATAGTACAGCAAGAACAATAGCATCATCCTATGATAAAGGTCCTCCATACGATCACCAGATAAAATGCAGCACTGCCTCTGGGATGCAGCAGTTCCATTTCTTAGCATGCCACAGTTGAGCAGAGGAGGAAGAGGCATATAAATAGCAAGGAGTGTGTGAGCTCCATCTCAGTGCCTGATTAACAATTACAGGAACTCCTTTTAATGCAGATCTCTGAGTCAGCCTTCTTCCTTTGGCTTCCTCTGTCAAACACTCCTTTGTTAGCTGTAAGTCCTTGATCACCAGGAGTTTGTACCTTTAAGAGGCTTGTGGTAAGTGATTACTAATAGTGGCACCAGATACTGATAACACAGTGGTGGGTGACAACCACATTTCAACAGCTCAGAGATAGTCCTCTTCAGAGTGCAAACAGAGCTGACTGTGAAGTTGGTAGAGAAGGAGGCACATACTGGCTCTCTGCTTCTGCCTTCAGTAAATCCAAGCACACAGCTTTGTTTATCCTCCAGAATTTGGTAATCTGCCTAGTCAGTGGCTCATGAAATTCCACTGCAGCAGAGAAAAGAAAATATTGCTATTCTAGTGAAGGAAAGTCAGATTTAATATCTAGGCTGCCTCATCTAGAGATCCTTCATCAAGTGGAGATTTCAAGTAGCAAACTAAAGTGATAGTTCACTGTCAACACAGTGATCATTGATGTCAAGGATGAGTTTGACTCCAGCTCTTTTTTTCCTCTTCCTCCTAGCTAAGAAATTCTGAAACTGCTGCTGAAGCGAGCACGTAGCCCGCTGCTTTCCCCTGATCTCTGATCAGTTCAGGAGACAATCCTGATGGGTACTGACAAAAGAAAATATAAGTAGTGCTGCTTCGTGATCAGAGTGGCAATTGCCCTCTCATGGGTTTAAAGTTTATAGCTAAGATGAGATCTAGAAGGGAAATTTCTGAAGTGTTCTAGGGAAAGGCAGTTTATCTTTGGCTCAAGCCTTTTGACTCAGCATATTGCCCCAAAGATGAGGTAGCTTGTTTAGCTAGAATTTCTAATGTCGTTACAGGGTGCAGCAGGTGCCTTTTTGGAACTGGAACAATGTTTGGTGCTGTACTCAATTTTTCTAGTAATAGGCAGCATTCTTCAAAACAAGCCAGACATCTGTAAAGNTATTCATTTGCACTCCATAGTTCTTGTGAATCATGCAAAAGACAAACACACTGCTGTGTGTATCATTATGGCTACACATAGTACTGCACTTCAAGGCAAGTAGCTACAAGTTATGAGCCACCTTTTGCTGCTGATGAATGCCAGGGGTTAAAAGGGTTTGTGGATCATGATGTAGAGCTATATGATGTTTAATCTGAGTACTATCATGTGGGAAACACAGCATAAATACCTTCTTTTTCTTTTAAAAGTATTAAGAAGTAAGTTAGGAACTTCTTAATGTCCTTTCAAGATTTTTCCATTTTATTTTGAAAGATTATACTGGATTTAGGTAGCTTAACCTAATGCTTTAACTAAAACTTTAACTAATACTCCTATTGTCTTATCCCTAGAATACGTGCATGGTTGTTTCTTCAAGTGAGTAGTCCCAGAATGGCACACTGGAACCTGCCAAAAAAAGGAAAATATCTAAAAATTCCTATATCTGAGTAAAAAATTCCTATATCTGAGTTGGATTCTATATCTGAGTAAAATTCCTATATCTGAGTAGGAAATCTTTTTTTTCCCTTATTGCAACAATATTTGGGGACATTTTGCTGACTTTCTATGTTAACGTTTTGCTGGTAGGCAGATAGGTATTATAACATTAGACTGCCTTCAAGTTGCTTACAGCAGTGCCTGTCAATGGGAGACAAACTGCCAGAATGTTGCTTCAATCAGTGGTTCTTTCTGTAATCCAAGGGAATATCAGGTACTGGATTAATGCACTTTGTTCTTTTCTCAACAGGAAGCCTAAAAAGGAAGAACACCTTAGTGAAGAGGCTGCCAAGGTGATTTCTAGCCTTCCTGACTTAACTTTCATGCATGCCAAGGTGTTGATGTTCCCAGCCACATTAACACCTTCAACAAGCTGCCAAGAAAAGGTAGACTAAAGTGATGTGAATTGGACCTTTTCTATTGATTTTTTTTTTCTTCCCCCCTGTGGGTCATAAAAAGCAATCTTGCTTTAATTAAAAAAAAAAAAATCAAGTTCAGATGATTTGTTGGTAAGCAGCACTAGAAAGGTATACATAGTAATGTATATTTATTTACATACTGGAGTCCTAAATTTATATTAGAGAAAAATGTAAATAATTGGGGGTAAATCTTTTTGAAGATCTATTCTTTTTGTTGTGCTGGGGTGTATACATTTATGTCTCTGTGAAATACACTGGTGGTGTCCTTCTTACAAAACTTTAAAAAGTTTAAAAAAAAATCCTAAAAATACATAATGAAAACTTCAATCTTCACAATCTCTGAAGTCCCCCTTAAAGGTTTGCAGATTGCATTGATCATCTTTCCTGCATATGTTAAAATATGAGTTGCTGGGAGAAAACCAAAAGGTTACATTGTCCCTTTGCGTGTTGTCAGTTATTGTTTCTTTAAAACCCAGTAACTTCTTTTCTGTTTTAACAAGCTTAAGATGTTTTTTTTTCCTTCTCTTCTCCGCCCTCCCCTCCCCTTCCCCTGGTTGATTGGTTGGCTGATCAGTTTTTATGTTCTTAAACTTCAGTAGTATGGCTCTGTCACTATATAGCCTTTTGAAAGGTATACTGTCAGTAACTTCTTGTTCCAGTTATGGATCACTGTCTAAACACTTGATTTTTTGGGGTCATTAGAAGGTTGTCTGCTCTTAATCAGTTTGATTTGGAAAAGAAGGACCAAAACTATATGAATGTCTTACAATGAAATTTACCTGTTAAAAATTTTTATGTTCTGTTGTACCACTATTCCTGTTTGATTTTGCACAGTGTAAAATTGACATAATCATAGATTGCTATGGTTTTAGGCTGTATATACAGTAAAAACTATGGGTTGTAAATGTCTGGGGAAATTCCTATGGAAAAAAGAGAGCTATGTAGAAGAACCTCTAAAAAGGTCAATGTGCATGCCCAAGGTCTTTTGAGATTTAAGTGTGTAAATTTCCTTTTAGCTTACACAAAAATAAAATAATTTAAAAGATACTTATGTATATAGTCTGCTATCTTTTTGTACAGAATGTATACATTATTCACCTTTCTGTCAATGGTAGATTTGATGCACAGCATTAACAGTAAAAGCTTCTGATTTGTGTTGAATAGTCCCACAAAACACACCTGTCAGGGTCTTGGAGAAGGAGTAGTAGACTTCTCTTTGATTGTCCTGTTTCTTTGAATGTGTTATGATGTAGTCTTTTATTTCTTTCTCCAGCTTGCCTTCTGGCTCATAGGGCAATGTGGCTCAAGACATTGATGTCTCGGGTTAGGGACTTCTTCAAAGTAATTGTCAATACTGAACTGTAAGAAACAAGTTCTGGTGTGGTAAGAAAGGACAACTGGATTTGCCTGTTTCTTAGCTAGAAATAAAAATATAAGTGTAGCATTTGCTTAAGTTTCCTAACATGTTAGCTTGCGCTGTAGCTCTTTCAGCAACGTCTCTTCAGAGGATATCAGTGGACTGTCTGCAGGTAAGACATGCTCTGGGTGCTGAAATTTCTTAAGGGTGGTTTTCGTGGGCAGAGACTCTCCATCTCTAACCTTTACTATGTGCACAGCTCTTTAATGTTCGGTAGTCACCACCAGATCGTCAGTTAACATCTAGTTCTGAGAAATCTCCAATACATTTTCTTACCTCTTTGAATTCTTTATCGTGTGACAACACTTCGGTCAGAAAAGTTAAAGTTTGAGTTTGGTGTAAGCGGAGTTGTTGTCTTTGCAAACGGAAGCTTTTTTCCTTCTAGAAAGATCTCTTGAAATGTCCTTGAGACATGAGTGCTGGAGTTCCACCTTTATGAACTCAGGAGTTTCATTCAGTGGTGGCCACTCAGAATTGAGGGAGTTACACCTGCAGCTCTGGTAAAGTTAATTTGCAAAGGCTAAATTGGGCCTTTTGCCTCCAATTAGTGCTGCAATGCTGTGGTATCGAACTGTACCCTGTTGTAACTGAAAAGGTTTATGCAAAAGCCATCTGCTTTACCACGTATCCTCGAAACCACTTCTATTTGTTCCTTCTGCAGATTTTTATTACAGCACTGACTTCATGCCCGTTTCATATCAAAATTAGCTTTACTAATCTCACAGGTTTAGCACAGTATTTTTAGTGCATGCTTATTCCATCATTCTGTTCTGGTGTTGGGCTGCTGTGGGTTAAAATTGGTCCTTTTGTTTTCATAACTGCAGCGTGTCCTGTGGAGCCTGAGTAGCCGTATAGCTGCAGTAGAGAGCTATAGCTATTGTTTCAAGGAGAATATGTTTAGGAGCTGACTCGTGATCCTTGTCTGGCAGCAAGTGGACTGAAGTATTAAGGAGAGGTGGGGGTGGAAGTGCCAGCTGCAAGTTGATCTTTAGTCTCCTCACAATTGCCTCTAGAGGCAGCTGCCCATTTGTCTTCCAGTCTCCCAGTGCAGTACTGGTGGCCCGCTGCAGATGGGGGAGGGGGAAGAAATGGCAGGGGGGAAAAGGAGATTTCTATTGTACTGATGTACCAATCTGAAACTTTGTGAAACCTAGAGTGTGTTTACAGGGGTTTTATGTTCGTTGTGACCTCCCCCGCAAAAAATATTGCATCCCACAGACCTTCGCTGTGCTGAAAAACATAAATCTTCCACCTAAATTTAGACTTTTGAGGGGGGATGCTGCTTGCCTTAAAACGAAGCATTGCTTTTCATCTCCTAGCTTAAGTCTTCTTTCTTGTTGATTGTAGGATGGGCAGGCAGGCTTCTCTACCTCTCTCCTCCTGTCTTGTACAGACAGCTTTGTTCTTGTGCAGAAAGTTTTGTCTAGTAGATCCGTCTGCATCAGGGTTGTCCTTCCATGCTGTTCCCGTTGACGCAACATGCCTTATCTAGTTTAATCTTGCCAATAGGTTTAGGGGCAGGATGGTAATTGATACTTGCTGCACATACGTGTTGCTGTGCATTGTCATCAGACATGTCAATGTGTATCACAGTCACTCAAGAGCTAGTGTCATTTAATAGCGAGGCACTTATGTGTTCGTCCAACAGAAGCCGCAGAGGACACTCGGTTCAGATGCAATTGCCTGAGTTGGAACATGGCCACGGAGCAAAGTCCAAAACTCCCACTGTGAAGCGAGCTGCAGGCCCCTGAATGACTGCTAAGAAGAGCTGCACTCTGCTTGTGTTATCCAAAAGACTGCACTTTGGCGCTCAGTGGTTCAGCACTGGCTTATCGGGAGCGTCACCACCTGCTGCAGGTGTTAGCAGCGCTGTACTTCCCACTGCACTTAAAATGTTAAGACCTTCCCAGAATATCATTAGCTTGACAGATTTATTTTGAGGTGCCAAAAATAAAGCTTACAAATAATGTAGGTAGATGCTCTCAAATGCAGTCAATGTGTATTGAAGTTAACCCTTCATCACATTGCATTGTTGTACAGAATTTTACCTTGTGATTAAATCAAGACGTGGAAAATTTTGTTGTTGGAATGCGGGACTGCTGCACATGGGCTGCATATCTGTCAGTCTTTATAGGATGCAAGGGAGACTTAGCTGGGTGCACATAAGATGGGTCAGACTTGGCCCAACCACTTAAATCTAGGAGCAACTCTTTTGTGCCAGTAATGTACCTCTGTGTAATTATCTTTTAAATTTCAGAGCAGTCTGAAAATACAGGATAGTTGCAAAATACACTTGAATATAATTTAGAAAAGCATGTGGCATCTAATAATTGCATAGCAGCTGCTAGGAGTGTCTGCTACAAAAGCAGAGAAGTTTTTCATAATCTGGCCTCTGTGCTGAAGAACACAGCAGCTAAAGGCAGCAAGCAGCCTGGTCTGCACCCTTAGATGAATGTGGAATGTGAAAGGAGATGGGGAGAAACAGCACATTCAAATTCAGAGGGTTAGAAACACAGGGAGGAGGAGCTGTAAGAAAATGTAAAGCATAAGCTCAGGAGAATCTTTGAGTAGGGAAAATAAGAAGGTGAAGAAGGACTTGGAGTGTAGGCAGCTGGGATAGCTATAGGAAGAGCAGGTGGTGGAGAAAGTAGGATATAAGCGTGAGGAGCAGGGGCATTTGGAGAGGAGAGAAAGCCTGGGATGGATTACAGGCGCACACACTGTTCCCACTGGCTGCTCTTCTCCAAAATCTGGAACTGAGCCTCAGAGACCCAAGTCTCTGTGTTACTGTACTGAAGAGAAAATGTGTCAAAGCCGTTGGGTGAGTGTATGTTGCATGCGTCGTGACAGCCTGCTATTGCTATCAATTATTTTTGTAGAGAGCTGGACTGCAGGCTAAGGATTTAAATGTAGCTGCTCGTGCATGTTTTAGCATTGATACAAGGCCAGATGTTTAGAAGACCTTTTTTAAAAATTATTTTTAAATAAGGAGGTACGTTATAAATCCAGACTGTAGGTATAAAAACAAATCCTCAGAAGCTAGGCTCCGCTGCTGTGATTTGGAACTACAGCTTCAGACCTGTCATGCATCTGCAATGTGGCAGTCGTTACTTACATATCATCCTGTCTTCACTCAATCCTTGCCTCATGCCCTGCGCAGAGCTTACACATGAATCAGCATAGTGCAGCGAAGCTCTTCTCTGCAGGGCCCCTGCTTCATATAGCTACAGAGAAGGGACAGGCTTAGGTGGAGACTCCGGAGAAGGCACAGCGGAGTGCAGTGCTGTCCTTGCTTGAAGCAGCTGGCTGTACTGGGTTTTTTTGCAGGAGGTCACTTGTATATTTCTGTCATTTGGTGCCCAGCATGAGTTTCCCGATTGGGATGTGCAGAAATGCTAATTGCTCTGTGATGTAACTTAAGCAGTTAGGAGCTTTGCTCATTTGATATACAGTCAAGGCTCTGTGACACCAGGGGTCGGGTGCATGTGCTAAGCACCCAAAACTGCTGGAGCTCTTGTTTTCATCTTGTCAGGCTGTTCTTAAACTTGTAATGGACGTTGTTATCCCTGCATTACAGCAGGGTTGCAAAGACCAACTGTTTGAGATGCAGTGCTCCTCTTTGTCGTTTCATCTGAGAAGGATTAATCTGATCTAGGTGTCACACACATCTCAAAGGCACAGGGGAATGCTCGCTATATGGTCACCAAAGAGAAGTATGTTCCTAGTTTAGGGGCTCTGAATCTTCCTCTGCAGATCCACTTATTTTTGTCAGGACTGTACTCACCTAACGTTAGGGCACATACTTGCAGAGATTTTTAATACTATACTCCACACAGGAGTTGGATTGTGTGCCTTAAACAAGGCTTGAGACTACTTGTAGAATGTAAAGAGGCAAAAAAATACTTCTCATTGAGCTAAAAGAGACTGTGGTCCTGTGGAAAACAAAAAAAAAATATGAGACTGTGCCTTAAACTAAAGACTAATTCAAAGGAGAGTCAAATTAAGGTGGTATAGATATTTTTGACAATTTATTAAGCAGACTTAATGATTGCTTTTAGCATGGTTTTCCATGTGCTTAATGATTCTTTTGACATAGTTTTGTAAGTTTAGAATATGTACCCACATGTGCATGGGTGCAATAAACTGAACTGAGGCATCAACGTGAAGCTGACCCTCTCAGGCTATATGCCCTAAGGTATTCTGCTGGGCTTCCACCTGTGTCCCCACTGTTTGTGTGACCAAGGTTGCATTTGCTGCTGACCTGCTACACCTGTGCTAATGCTGGTGGTTCAGCTGTTGGGATTGATCCTTACTGGTTAGGGCTGGGCCATCAGAGGTTTATTAGTACACCTACATGCGCAGTCCCATGCTGCAAGCATTTGCATGGTTGATGCTGGGTCTAGCAAGCAAATTCCCTCAGAATCCAAGCAGGTTTCCTACCAGGTTTGTTGTCATTGTGTGAGCCTCTCCTCCATTATTTAAAGCAATGAAGTTGTTAAAGGGGGAGGGAGGGGAAGCAGAAGGGTAGTTTCAGCTCAGCAGCCTTGTCTTTGTCTCTGCTTTTCCAATGAAATGTATCTTGATTGTTTTTAAATCTTTAAGCGATAAAACACTTGGTGTTTGTTTCCCTCAGACAGCAAAGAACTGCAGTGAAGGCAGCTTACTGAAGCCAGGTGTGGTTTTCAAGACAGCCTTAATCTTATAAATGGCAGGAAGTGTCTCGCCTGAACTGGTCTTCAGAAGGTATTACCCGAGGGGAGAAAAGCAAGTTCTTTGGATCAGACCTTAATCTGTTGACTGGTCTTCAGCTGCTGAGGAGGATGCCTTGTAGGAAACTGAGTTGTCCAGCATACCTCAGTTATTGTGGCCTTGTGCCATAACAGAGAGAGCACCACAAACCTTGCTGCGGTACAAACCCTACAGACCACTGCAGGACCCCAGCTCCATCCTAATGAGATGCACTGTGTCAGAGCTGGCCTGGCTCTGCAGAGGGGTAAGCCTTTTGGACTTGTATGTTGTGGAGAACAAGCCCTTCCATCCCACCCCAACCACGTTTGGTGGCGTTGTTACAGCACCTTGTGTCTCTTTGGGGAATTAATCTGTAAAAGAGTCCAGCTCTAGTGGTAAAAGAAACAGTCAAATTGGCTTTTCCAGTGGTAGTCCTGGTGGTATTTCTAATGGTTAACTGCAGTCTGTTTGTATAAATATCCAAAAGAACATGCTAGTCAGGATGTGCCCTATTGCTTGGAATAGTGACAAGTCTTGGTCACAGTGACACAGGGAAAGGGAAGGCAGTCCTGCTGCTGCTGCACACCATCGTCCCAGCATGCTTTTCCAACATCAGCGCACAGCTGTATGGTCAGAGGGGCTGGTTGGTGTATTGTGGGGTGTGCAGAAGACACGTGTGTGGTCACTGCAGAACTGGCTCTGTCTGGTGTCCCTTCAGGCTGTTACTCAGGTCTGCAGAGCTGATATTGACTGATTTGTAATTCTTGTTGTGGTTGGAGCTGGTTTTTCAGGTCTTTTTCTGTTGGGGAAAAGAAGGATGTGAGGAGACTGCCTGGAAGGAGCAAGTGAATGCTGGCAGCTGTGTGCAGACACCCCATGAGTAGTTGGACTGCTGATTTTCTTACTCCTTCATGCTCACCAGTCCAAGGCGTTTACTGAAAATAAGGCAACAAATCTTGCTGGATCTCCTCCTAGGGCCCTTCAGCTCCTCACAGCAGCCTTGGAGAAGAGTCTAGGAGCAGCTTCCACAGGAGTTCAGAGTGGAAAGTATCTAACAGGCTCTTTCAAAAATACAAAGGCTGGCTTAGGGTCCATAAGGCCTTTTCTGATCATATTTTGGCTTTTAAACTACAGGGAGCCTTATCACAAGTACAAAAGCATGGCTGCTTTAGAAACAAATCGAAAGCAGACACAAAGTATCCCCTGCAAACACCTTCAAACCCTCCCTTTCCTTTAGCCCCGAGCCCCAAATCTCATCAAACATTTTGTCCCAGTCTTGACAACTTGGACCTGAAACCTGATTGCACATGAATTCTGCTACCAAAAAGGTTTTTTTTTCATGGCTGTGTTACTTTACTGAGCACAGGGCCCGTGTTTTCATTAGGATCACTAAAGCCTTTTGTCACTTAGTTAATGCTGAAGCGAGTTAAGAATCAACGTGCAGCTGGCGACGGGTGTTCTGCAGCTGTTAGAACTATTGCAGGTTACTCCACGTTCTCTTGGATTGAGCTGCCTCTGACAATGGGAAAATGAGCAGTTGTATGGCTGCTTTGTGCTCTTAAGAGTACGTTTTTTCCCTCCTTTTCCATTTTTTGGGGGTGTATTCCCTTTCTTTCTCTCTCTTCTTGTCCACCTAGATGAAGTCTGTTCTGGCAACTTTCCTCCTCCTTTGGCCAGGGAGGAGGAAGCAGGGTGAAAACAGAGGAACAAACAGCTGTCCTTTAGGTTTCAAATCAATGCAGCTCCTTAGCAGGCTGGCAGTGTGAGCTCAGTGGTTAGGAAAGCTGCCCTTTCATTCAGGAGGCGGCCTGAGCCAATTCTCCTCTAGTCCAGGACCAAAGAGGTAGGGAGTTTGGTCCTTTCCAGCTTGTGAGACCATTGCAGCTGGCACGGGCTCCTATTCCCAGTGTTTCATTCATGCAGTGCACTGGAGGACCATGTTGGCACTTTGGAGGTTAGCCTGTCTCGGGGAAACTGCTGAAATGTTGCAGTGTATGTGCTTGAATGCTCTTCTCTTTGTGAAAGCTGCCTTCCCCTGAGTTTGTGAGTGGATGTAAGAAGGAGGTCTAGATTTTCCAATCGAGCCCTGCTCAGGTTAGACCTCTGAGTTGCGCAGGTTTTAAGAAAACCAGATGGAGGGGATCAGCCCCTTGGATGCTCTTAGTCCTGTGGTTCCCCTTGGCCTGTACGGGCAGTGCTGCGGAGCAGGCGGGGGTCCTGTGTGTAGGGATAGTGAATACCTGAAGCTCTGAGTGTTTTCTGCAGGAATTGCAGACCTTACCTCAGTCCTGGTGAGAAATGTGGCATTTGCCTTCACCTTCCAAAATGTGTGCCGCTCCCCTTGCAATATTTTTGCGTTGTGTCATTTATATGTGCTGGAAAATATACTGAACCCCTGGAAAAAAAACCAGACCAGAATTAGACGGATGTATTCTTAGACTAGACCCTAACTAGCACTGCTGAGGTGTAGCACTGCCCAGGCCAGCCTAATGGCACCACAGCATTAGGGGAGATAGTTCAGGACTTGCTGTCAACCCATTTCTGAGCATTCTGATCTCTGAAGTGTGTTTTGATCTTGCAAATGTGAGCGGGGAGGATCGCAGCTGAAATCTCATTAGCAAATAATAGGCCTTATATGCAGAAATCTGCCTCGCTGACATCTTGATCTTACTCTGCCACTTCTGATCAACAGCAGTATAAATATCAGCAGGGTTGAAAATTCATTCTTGTTTTGCGACTGAACATAATGTTACTGCCCTGGTTTACAAGTCATGGTGTAAAGAGCCGTGGTATGCAGCGGCAAGGGGGATTTTAGCATGTTTACAGGAGGAATTTTGAAGATTTCCCAATGTTACTGTTAGAAAAGCTCATTTTTTGAGGGATAGAGAAAATGCTGTCTACAGCTATGGGATTTGAAAGATAAATATGCCCCTAGTAAGGCAGCAGATCCCATGTAGCTGCAGGAAGGCTGGTTAGTGGGAAAAGTACTTCTTTCTCAGATGCTCTGTTGTTTTCTCCATTAATTTGGGTGTGTAATACCCTTCTGCCACCTGGCACACTGCTAAGTGGTCCCTAAATCAGTAATCATCCTCAAATCTGAGAGCTTGCAGTGTGATGACATCACTACTGGCAACAGATGAAAAATGAAGTAATGCAATGCTATACTATGCTGCCCCAAATTAAATATTTCCACCTTCAAAAGAACAGCCCCGCTCTCCAAATTTTAAAGAAACCTTTCAAGATGCTGTTGTGCTGCAGGCAGGGACATAGTTGTGGTGTGTTCAAACAGCATGAAGCATGCAAGGAGCTCCAGACCGTACCTTAGCACATGCATCCCCAGTGTGAAGCGGGAGGGGAAGCTGTACAGCCGTGGGATTGCATCATGTTATGTAAGTGCATGTGATTTTTTTCAGCCTTGCAAGCTTCCTGGGCTTCTGGGCTTGGGAAACTTACACTGCTGGAAGACGAGTATCAATAGTGCTATTAGCTCCAGGTAGGCTTTCCTTGAATTTGTGGGGCTGTAAGTGGAGGTGGAGTCTGCGGACACTGAGGTTATCACGGCAGTTCTAACTCAGATTGCAAAGAACTCCTGGTAGCAGCTCTTCAGAAGTTCTGGGGTTTGGGTTTGTTTTTAAGAAAGAAAGAAAAAAGGACCAAAGGAAAAAAAAAGGCTGTTTTTTCCTCTCTTTAAGGGGCTGGTTCTGCAGCGACAACAGTGTGACAGGCAGAATACAGCAAAGATGCACTAAGGGTTTCTCTTCGCCTGCTTCCCTGCAGCGAGCCTAGTGCTGTGCTGGCTTCCTTGGAGCCTGAAGCATTAGGGTAAAGCTAAAGCATTGGGAGGAGGGGGAAGACTTTGATTTATGTGCTAGTAGGGTCTGTTCAATCCTTGGTCTGCCTTGTTCTCATGTTTTCTGTCTGCGTTGCTTATTTTTGTCTCCCTGGGTACTTCTCCCAAGAATTCTTAGCTCATTTGCGTTTAATCTTCCCGATTTGTCTACAGCCTGGGTTGCTCTGATCTCTGCAGGTCACTGTGCAGTTTGCATGTTTGTTACTCCTCGGCTGTTTGCTGTGATCAGCACATTTGATCATGGTTGAATTTACATCAAAGAAACACCTGACAAAGAAGCAGGTCTGATAATAGGCTCTAGTTTCTTCTCGGCAACCCAAACAGGTAGAGGCGGACAAGGGAACGCTGGCAGGATCACAAGGGAGTTCATGCTCTACTTTCGACGCAGCGTGCTTTGCTCTCCTGCCTGCCTGGAGCACTGCAGACCCCACTGCTGCTGTAGGTTCCCCAAAAATAGAGCTGCCACTGGAAAAGAGGAAAACAAGACAGAGGTAGGCTTTGCTCTTCTCTTGCAAAATAAACTCACACCTGGGAAATTCTAATTAACTAGAGAGAGGGAGGAAAAGGCTCTCCTGCAGTTACCATTGTAGCTGCAGAAGTGAAGCTCAGAAATTACAGGTGCCCTTTCCAGGCAAGGAGAACTGGCTGAAATGCCAGGGTCAAGAGGGATGCTGCAGTCGCAGTGTGATTATTTCCTGCTTCTTTGGAGTTTATCAAAGAAGGGGCTGATAAATTTTAAGACACTTTAACCTAAGTGTTTAAATAGGGATTTTTCTTTTTTTTTTTTTTTGTATAATTTATGCTGCCCAGAACATTTTCTGTGTCTAGAGTTTGCTGTTAAAAGCTGGTTTTATATAATGATTATATGTAGTTATATATAGTTACACACACACACAACGATAGATACGTAGAGATAGATATATGTGACGTTTGTTGCGGTTGGGATTATTCTGAGAGGTACCAGATGCTATTTAGGTTGGTGCCCGGGTCCAGTAAAGAGGCATCTCATGAGTGCTCTGCTCAGGAGTTTGCAGCACATGGGAGATGCTCACCTTCAACGTTGAAATAGTATTTGGGATGCTCACAGAACCTCAGCCCTTTGTCCTCTGCTGAAAGGAAAACCAATGGCACCACATGCCATCTCCTGTAGGTTTCACCTCATGGTGTTCAGCAAGGCCTGAAGTTCTCCAAGAAGTAAGTGAGTCTCTAGGTTCTGACTGATCCTGGGAGGCTGCGTGTGCTTGCCCTGAGCTGGAGACCTCTGACGAGGGGAAAACTCAGCTTCTAAAGGGCTATGAGGGAAGATCTGGTGCAGCAGAAATGTCTTTATTCCTGTGGCACAGCGTGCAGCAGCAGCTTTAGGATAGGAGGTGTGAAACCAGGAGTAATTGCAAGCCCCTCTGGAGCGGTAGAAGCGTGTGTGCTGGGAGCTCCTCACAGCTTGTCTCTTCTCCTGGGTCCTGGCCAAGGACTGGAGGTTCTGGTGTGCAGTAACCCCAGCTCTCTGCACTGTTCTGCACAGAACCAAGTTTTCTTATTCTTTCATTTAACTCAGGCTAGCAAGCCACTGTGTAAAACCTGGGTGTTTTGTGGGATGCTGCAAAATGGAGCGGGGAAGTGATGAGATCCTGTTGTCTTTGGCTGAAGAAGTGGTAGCTGGAGCTATCATGGAATCATAGAGTGGTTTGAGTTGGAAGGGACCTTAGAGGTCATCTAGTTCTACCCCCCTGTCATGGGCAGGGACACCCTCCACTAGCCCAGGTTGCTCAAAGCCTCATCCAGCCTGGCCTTGAACACCTCCAGGGATGGGGCATCTACAGCTTCTCTGGGCAACCTGTTCCAGTGCCTCACCACCCTCACAGGAAAAAAACTCTTACTAATATCTATTCTAAATCTTTTTTCAGCTTGAAACCGTTACCCCTTGTCCTGTCACCACACTCCCTGATGCAGAGTGCCTCCCCATCTCTCCTGTAGCCCCCTGTAAGTACTGGAAGGCTGCTGTCAGGTCTCCCTGAAGCCTTCTCTTCTCCAGGCTGAACAACCTCAACTCTCTCAGCCTGTCCTCGCACAGGACATGCTCCACGCCTCTGACCGTCTTCATGGCCTCCTCTGGACTCCTTCCAGCAGGTCTGGTGCTGGAGCTCCCCGGGCTTCCACTCTGAGTGCACAGGGCTAAAAGCAACATCCCCGTTGGAGGGATTTCCAGCTCCTTCCATTCGGAGCAGGGTTGGAGATGTTCCCTGGGAGGGAATCCCTAAGAATGGATGAGAAAACAGCCCTTCACCCCTCTCCTGCAGGGAAACACCTTTGTCTGATGGACCAGATGTGCCGTGCTGCTCGGCTGCTTGCCTCTAGCCCCACTGTGCCCTTGTAATGCTGATAGCCAGCCATTCGGGGATCAAAGGTGCTACTAAAAAAAAAAAAATAAAAAAATCAAACCTGCCTTCAGTGTTATATAGGGACTCCAGTATTCAAATTAAGTCATGATAAATGGAAGTGCTGGCTCATTAAATATTGCTTTGGGGTTTGCCCTTGGGAAGGCTATGGTTTCATAGTGTAGCTGCAATTTGAGATGGTCCAAATTCTGCTTTGGTCTTTTTCTTCCAAGGATTTCTCTGGGTTCAAAGCTACTTTCAGTTGTGAGCTGTTAAAACAATTTCCAGCAAACTGCTGCTGCCCATCCTTGTGTGTTTATGAAATAGGAAATCCACTTCTATTTTGTTTTCTACTGTTTTAAAACCAGGCTTGGGTGTGACATTTGGAATATCTGCTCTTTGCTTTCTGCCGTTTCCACTGAGGATCGTGGTGGGATGTCTGGAAGCTCTGAATTACAAAGGCAGGCTGCGCTAAAGCTCAGCTTCATTTAAAAATACAGCAGTTAGAAAAACACATCGCCTCGCTCCCACTTCTTCCCTGGCATGTGAAGCAGTCGCATTCTGAGTGAAAACGTGGATAAATCTGGATAAATCCCATCTGTTTCTCTGGGCCCACATGAAGGACGCTGCTCCTGTCCCAAGCAGGCAGCCTATGTCCCTGTTCGAGGCGTCGGAGCCATCGAACCATCTGTATTAAACTTCCAGCAAAAGGCAAAACAGGAGGGGGGTGAGGCCATCCTGCTTTCTGGAAGTGCAGATGGATGGATGCATTTCTTCCTCTGTATCCCAGGGGTTTAACTCCTGGCTGCCCTGGGTCTTACGTTTGCCTGCTGCCCAGGTAGATGGAACCATAGAGCGCAAATAAAGCAGAGGCTTCAAGTGAAAGAAATTGGGGAAACGAAATGAGAATCTCACTACGGTGTGGCATTAAATCCTTGAATTGCATTAGTCTGAGCGAAAAGTCAAAAACCCCAGATTAAAAATAACACCGTCTTTATGAGAGCAGTGAGAGCGCCCGCTAATTGTCGGTTTACAGGAGAAAAGCAGAAACATGCTGAAAAATTGGCTTACAATGGCAGTTGCTGTATCATAATCTCCTGGTCCCTTTCTTGCCTTGCTAATAAGAACTAAGACTAATTTAATTTTTACAACGTCCCAAATCTGTGGCTATACAATTCAGAGACTTAATAAGATTCTCTGGCTGAGCCAAGGAAAGCTTAGTGGTTTTTAGCTTACTTTCTTCTTCTGGGTTTCAGTTTTGGGACATTCATGCAGTGGCTGAGACTTTTTTTTTTTTAAAGCCTGTATTTAATCAGGATTACTAATGTCTCTGTTTAAGTTATTATAGGTGTAAATTGGTTGTGTTGGAGCTGGGTAAAATCTTGAGCAGAAAAGGCAAATCTTAACAAATTAAACATTTTAGGAGTTGATTTGCCAATCTGTTTTTCTGGAGAGAAAATAGAACTACTTTGTTTCAGCATTTTCGAAGTGAAAGGCTTTGAGATTTTTCTCTTTGAAGCAACTTTTCATGTTGAATGATCTTTGGAGATAACTTTTGTAAAGGGCTGAAGAGTCAAAGTGAAACATTTGTTTCAGTCGACCTCAAATGAATTTTTTTTAAACTTTTTTTTCAGGATTGCCAGCGAACCGAAAAATCAGTTATTCACCCAGCTTTATATACCATATACTGCCAGAAACTTCAGAGCACCCCAGTGACTGTTTATGTAGTGCAGCTGCCGCTAAGCCCTCTATTTATATGTTGGTAAATTATTATGCTTCTCAGGGTTGCGTGAGATAGAAAACCATCAGTAAGCGCCTGGTTTTTCTCCCTTGGGTTAACAAGGAGGCAACGTTTTACAAAATATGTTTCTAATTTCATTCTCGTTGCATGGCAGGTATTAACTTTGCTGGCCGATGTGCAGTTGCAGGACCTGTTTTATGCAGAAGACGCACGTTAACTTCTTTGGAGACTTGACTGTGTTAGGAGAAGGCGTCGCGTTAGGAGCTGTTTCAAAGCAGCAGAGTTGAGCTCGGCTTCAGGGATAGCTGTACTTCAAAAAGATGAGTGCCATAATAAAGAAAAGATAAAGTCCCTAATTTCATGGTCAACCACAGTCAAAAACCGCATTTAAAATGTGCTTTTTCTCTGGGTGATGGACTATATGTAATATGAAGCTATTTATTTAAAACAGGTTGTTTTAACCCTTTGTGGCAGGCTGTGTTTTCCTATAGAGAGTTATCTGCAGATGGCACGGGGCGTTCTGGCACAACAGGGCCAAATTGCCTGTTTTACCAAAGCAGATGGAAAAAAGTTTAGATGAATTCCTGCAGGACAGACACCGTAACCAGAAATTGCAAATCCTGTTTGCCAGCTACGGATTGCAAGTCTGCTGGACAGAAAGGACTCAGGTCAAATAGGTTTGTTCATCTTAAATCTTAGTTTCATTTTAAATCTTGATGCCTCTTAACTGAAGGAATTCAGCATTTAGAGCAGTACAAGAAAACAGGCTCAGTGTGTTAAGTGCTCCTGAAGCTGCCACTTTCCCTTTGTGTCCCACCGAGAACTTCCCAGCCAGCCGGGCGTGTTTCAGCACCCAGCCCTAACACCTGCATCCCGGTTTGCCTCGGCGTGGGGGCTAGGAGGAGGAGGCTGCAGCCACCATGCACACTCTGGACCTGGTGGGTAAGGCCAGGAAGGCACTGGCTAGGCTGGGATTAACTGGAGAAGGGTATTCTTTATTTTTAAATTCCTTTTTTTTTGTCCCTGTGTTTGGAGAGCACTACCCCTGGCTCAGGTCTTAGCTTACAATGAAGTTAGTGGGAGCCAAGTGGATTTGCTACCCCCAGGAGCAGCCTGAGGACAGTGGAAAGGTCAATTTTTCTCCCATCCCTTCTGAGGACATTTCAGTTCAGCAAGTCTCATGCCCTTGGAGCCCTTCTCGTTCCCCAGTCTCATTCACTTCATCCCCTGCACCTCTGCTCCCCGCGGGGACCTGTTTTCTAGGCTCCTGTCTGGTCTCCGGGTGCCAGCTCCTGCCTGGAGGGAGCAGTCGCGCTGGGAGGAAGGTCGTGGCAGGAGCACTGGGTGTGGGAGGAGAAGCAGGAATAAGTTTCTGGCAGGAGGGAGCAAGCTGGGACTCGCTGCCTTTCCGAGCTCAACCTCAGGGCCACGTCAGAGAGCTGTTCCTCCTGCCCGGCACGTTTCTCTCCCTTTCTCCCCCCCACTCCTTTGCCTGGGATTACAGTCCCGGATTGTCTTTGCTTTCGGGTGTGGGACTTCAAACTGGTTGAACCAATTCATCGCAGATGATTCACTGGTCGCCTTTCAGCCCTTGTGTTGTTTCCGCAGCGTCTGTCAGCAGCTTGCAATTTTTACAGACCTGCTGGATGTTGTTCTGTATCGCTGCCATCCTGGGAGCCCCTGCCATGCACCGGGCGCTGCCCCATCACGCAGCAGGGATGTGCAAATCATAATCCTACTCCCTTCTGTAAGTAATTCTGGGTGTCCTGGTGATCCTTGATCCATTAAGTCAAGGCTTTTCAATAACCCAGTTTGAGTGGCAGAAGTGATTAGGTGATTGGTTTTGTTATATTAGGGTTATTCACTTAAGTTGGCCAAACATAACCATCCAGAATGAGGTTTGGAGTAATAAGCAGCAAGACTGGTGAGACCGTGCAGTGTGCGTGGTGCTGGAGGGATGGAGATGGTGTTTCGAACTCTGAGAGCTGCTTCTGCTCTCTGTATTTGAGGTTGTTGCCAAGTGGGGGGGGGACATCCAAACAGGGGTGGCCTTGCTGCCAGCATTGCTTCTGCCAGAGCCGTTGCCTGCATTTGAGACGTCAAAGAGCAAACTGCAAGCTCAGCTCTTCCCCAGTTCTCCTGCCCTACTGCTTCTCCTAAGAACCCTTTTCCTTTGCAAACTGGGAGCAACCTGGCTTCCAGAGCAGCAAAATCCAGTTTTCCCTCCCTGGCTAAGGCAGCTAGCTGTGAGTCACTGTGCTCAGGAGATTCGTCAGCGGAAGGAACTGGTCTGAGGAACCATGACTGTGACGCTGTTGGAGCATGGCCAGCTTTTGGGTCTGTGCTGATGGTGTATCCTGGGCTTTGCTTTTCTCCTCATTTGACAGCATCGGGGGCAGGAGACAGAGCTTGTGGAGGCCGCTGGGATCCACAGGTAACCCCTGAAGCATTTTGAGATCCTGGAGTTGGACTGCTCCTGTCCTACCCCCAAGCCCCGCCTTGGATGAAAGCCCCATTGCCTGGATCAAGCCTTGCTGCTGAAACGGGATTATCTCTGGGCTGCACCGGGCAGCCCTTTGGTGGTTTTTGGGTATCGCTGCTGCTTCCCTTTGTACATGTTTCCGCCTGGGGGATACGATCTGGGTCCGGACCCCACTCTTGTTTTCTTCCAGCGAAAGCTGAGGTCTGGCAGCTCAGCTCACCAGACCTTCATCAAACCCTGGTGCAGCCCAAAGCTGTGTCCCTGCAGCCATGTTCACAGGGGGCTGTGCCTGGAGCCTGGGGGGAAGCGAGATGTCCTGGTGCACCCACACCCGGGGGTCTGCCACTTTAAAAAAGGAGTTATGTCCAGGACAGACAGTCTTCAAATTGAGAAGAGGTGCTCCCTCAGTCCTGAACTAGAGCATTAACTTGTCTGTCTTCTCTAGCTGGGGCTGGCCATCAGTGGCTGAAGTGACCCTCGGTCCCATTCAGAGTGGCAGAAGCAGCTTCTTTACGTTCGCTGGAGGCGAGAGGTGTGAAAGCAGAGGGCTGTGCTTAAAAATGGCTGTGTGGAAATCGATAGCCCTCCGTGCTCGTGTTCTGAGCCAGCTGCCCAGCCTCACTTGAAAACGCTGCTGTCTGCTAGAGCAGTCAGGACACTAAGTTCCCCTCAGCCATGGCCACCAGGTTGGTGGCCCCTCATGCTGAAGTTCTCCTCTGGGTTTTTTCCCAGTGGGGTCTCCTGCTCTCTCCCAGTTTCTTAATATTGGGCAGATTTGCTTCACCAAGCTTTCCCAACAAACGGGGCCAGTGGGGGAAGAGATGGAGACCACGGAGTGTGACAACGTTGAAGGATTTGGGGGGAAACCTTAGAGTGAAGTAAGGTGCCACCTCACCTGCAACGATATTAACCCCTGGCATGCCTGAGGCAGGAACAAGGTGATGGTAGGTGAGGACATTAGAGTGGAGGGAGGGGGATTTTGTTCCTCTGTGCCTCCCTGCGCAGCACGCAGGGTGTGTTAGCTCTGCCGAGGGATTGCGAGCGATACAGTAATAAACTCTGTTTGGAGCAGCCCAAATAATCCCTTCCCCGTGTGAGCCGTAAGGCAGCGTGCAGGGAAAGCAAGACTGATATTACCCTGCCCGAGTATTGTCTTCTAGCAAACTTCCAGGGTTTTGTGGCTTTTTTTTTTCCCCTCCCCCTCTCTAATAAATGCAGAGCTTGGCACAAGCACAAAATCCATGTCATCCCCCCTCGCACCAGGAATGGAGACGCAAAGGCAGCAAGTAAGGAAGGCTGTAGGCCAGCCTGCACAAGGGAGAGAAGGCAAGGGAGGAACGGGGAGGGGAAGGAAGCCCAGTGAATAGGGGGAAAAGGAGAGGAAACAAGAGAGGAAATAGCCTGGGGAGAGTAGCATGAGGTGTGGAAAGCAGGGCCAGAAGAATGGAAGGAAATCCCTGCAGAAATGGGCAATCTAAAACCTGTTCCTTCTGTGCCCTGTGATGTGCCTTCCCCTGGCAGGTGCTCTGGAGATTTTTTGATGGGAATTGGCTGGGTTTTGGGGACATGCTTGTTGGAAAAGGGAGAGGGAAAGAGGAGCAGAGAGAACCTCCCTGCCTGTGACCCCAGAGCACCTGGTGTACCTGGAGCATCAATCCCCAAGGATGAATTTAGGAAGGCAGCAGGTGTGCCCAGCCCACTGCCATGGTCCGTAGGGGTCCATAGGGAGCTGGCTCGTGCGGCCACAGCGTGCAAGGTCTCACGGCTCCTTCCCCTTCCCTGGCCATCCCGTTATCTGGAGGAGAAGGGGGGTGGGAGGAAAAACCCATGATCTTGTTGGCCTGCTGCCAGTTGCTAAGCAGTTTCTTCAAAAGGCAGAGAAGCTGTGGAAGGACGGAGCTGCCGGGAGAGGAGGCAGATTGCTGCACGCAGGGACAGAGCAGAGAGGGGAGCCTGCAAACGCCAGCACTGGAGGCAGGTGGGACCGTGGGCCCTGTGGGAGCGGAGATGAAGGAGCCCAGAGGCAAGGGGTGAAGTAGAAGGGGGGCAAGGAGGACCAGGGAGAAACAGCTCCTTGCACAGCGCGGCTGCAGAGCCAGCGTCCTTAGGGACCTGTCTCAGCTGATGGGTTCAGCTGTGGTTCAGAGCAGCTCTGCGCAGCATTGCCTGTGGCTGGAGGGGGGCTGTTTCCCCAGTGGCTTTTCCCCTCTGTGGTTTCTTTGGTGAATACGAGATGCATGTGGTCCAAGGAAGCTGCTCTGCTGCGCAGGCAGGGCTGGGATCGGGGCTTGTTCCTGTCGCCAGCACTGGGAGGAACACGCGTCCCTCCGGGTCGGGGTTGGACATGCAGGTTAGACGCCAGTTCGAGGGCACCAGGAGCGTGGTGGGGTAAGGGTGCCTTTTGCCATCCCCTCCTTGCCTTGGTGCTGTTTTGAGTGTGTTTCTGCCCACATGGCCCATACTCGAGCAGGGTTTGTGAAAGCTGGTGGTTGTGCCTGGCTGCAACACCCCCGTCTTCCAGTTATTTGGGCCCAGAGACGAGCTTGGTGGCTGTGGAGTGGCGACACCAAGCAGCAGCAGAGCTGAAAGCAGACTTGGGCCAGCTCCAGGCCTGCAGGGAGCTGCTGCTCTGTGCTGGCAGGGCTCCTCTGCCTGGAAAACCCCCCTCCGGGGGCACAAGCAGATGCATCTTGGAGAGGGAGGGACTGTCCTTCAGCCCTGAGGGTACCCCAGACTCCTGTCACCCCAAGAACCAGGGTAAGTGCCTCACTCCTCCAGTGTGGTACCCGTGGGAGACACCTCAGACCTGAACCTTGTCCACAGCAGGTCAGCGCCTGTGCTGAACCCCAAACCCGCTTTCTCCGGTCCCCGGCATGGGCGAGCTCAGAGCAGGGGCTGGCTGCGGACAAATACCTGGCAGCTGCCAGGGAGCCCTCTGGCCGGGGCAGACACTAGTGTGGGGAGTCGGGGAGCTGCACCCCCCTCAGGTACCCCATTTTAAAAGCCCAGAGCAACGGTTTGCCCTTCCTGAGCTGAAAAACTGAAAGGTTGGAGCGGTTGGGAAGCCACTCATGAAAGGAAGGGGTAAACAGGCGCGTAGCCTCCGTGTTTGGGGCTGGAGGCATCTCTTACTAGTGAGTCCCGGATAAGAAAGCAAAGCTCTTAAAAGGTGGGTGGCAACAGAACCAGAGCAACCTCAGGAGCGCAACAGCAGCATCTCCGCGTGTCCCGCGCCAGGTGGATGCGCTGCCAGCTGGCAGTGCCTGGATGGGAGCTGGCAGTCCGGCAGCGCAGGGCGAGCGCTGGTGTAGCCTGGGAGGGAGCAGAGCCGCTGGGAAAAGCGCTCGCGCTGTCATCTTGGGTGCGTTTCACCCCTTTGAGCGCGGTGTGTGCTGAGCAGACAGAAACTCAATCCCTGGGCTGGCTTTAATTCTTCCACTTCTCCTTTCTTTGCGTTTCCCATGCCCGTGTCCCCACAGCCATTTGTCCCCAAGTGGCAGCTGGTGCCAGGGCTCCATGCCCCGCACTGCTGCTGGCTGCCGCGCCGGTAACACGAGCCAGCTCGCCGCAGCTGAGATGCTACGTGCAGCATGTTGGGACAGGGAAAACTTGCTGCTTTTGTTTTTTTGCTTTGCTGTAAATCCAAAATGGAGCAGTCATGTTTCTGTGGGTGTAGGAGGCCGGGCAAAGCGTGCGCTGGGGGGGGGTGCGGGAGGGGGGTGACTCATTTGCTGTGCGGCACAGCCGGGGCCAGCCCCAGCCGCACTCCTGGGCTGCGCTCGCTGCTTTGCTGCTGCAAAAGGCTCGAGCCAAAGACTGGGGGGAAATGTCCCTCCTGGCTGGCCCTGAAACCAGTCACCTGAGGGGGGGAGGGCACTGATAGATGGAGCAGTGGATTAAGGTATCAGATGTTTCCTGCTGGGATTTAATGCGCTAAAGGACAGGCGTTATATGTATTAAAACCAGAGAGATTCTGCTCTGGGCCAGCCTAGCAGCACTGGAACGCTGCACACACCATACGGCCCAGCTCTGGGCTGCAGCTCGCACCGCAAGAGCCGAGCATCCCTGGGCACTTGTAGTCCAAGAACAGCCACAGGACACAGCCTCCGAGGGCACCTCTCTGTGTTGGGACAAAAGCCTCAAGAATGGGCCTCGTGCAAGGTGACGTTTCTCTTGCTCGGTAAGGTAGATCAGGGGGAGACCAGGATGTCTCTCCCTTGTCCCCTGCCACCTCCCGTGGGCACCGTGCAGCAGGCGAGACCCTCTCCCGCAGATCCCGTGGGCTGTCTCCCCCTTACCGTCCTCTTTTGTGGAGGGAAAGAACGAAGCCAGAATTAATTTTAATTGTTTATTGTATAATATAAAACTACAAAAGTAAGACTGCTCATTTCCATGTACATTTGTCCAATTGGTTTTTTGATTACAGCCCATACCTACATGTGAATACAGTAATCTGGTTTCAGATGTATATGTCTGTAATATTGCATAGAAAAGGCACAGCTCTAAGGTCTGTGGGGGGGAAGGGGAAATACAGCCTTTTTTTCCTTTTTTTTTTCTTTTTTTTTTCTTTTTTTGACAATAACAAGCCCTGTTCAAACAACCATGCACTGAACATGTCACACTATTTACACCTTTTCCAGAATCTTGGCCTTTGCAGGCGCTAGTATGGATTATGCTCAGAACTAGATAGAAGTCAAGGTAGGGATTTTATCTGCAATTTGTGTTTTTAAAGAGGTTCCAGAATTTGCATTAGGCTTATTTTCAGGAAAATAAAAAGTGCTTAAAGAACGAATTTATTTTAAAAGGTTCAGTCTCATTCATTAATAGAAGCACTGAAAGCAACTTGCACAGAAGCAGGATCCTGAAACCTGATGGGGGGAAAAAAACCAAAACAAAACCAAAAGAAACTCTGTAACAAGAACAAAAAGTTCACCATATGCTGGAGTGAATTAAACCGTTTGTCAGACAGGACCCATTACCATTTACTCAATTTAACGGTGATAAAAAGTGTAAACTTTGGATTCAAAATGTTGGTTTTAAACAACCCAGGCTATTACCACATCACATTGAGGAAAACCCAAATTATCTTTCACAAAATCCAAATTTATTCTTCTAGTGATTGCTTCCAACGGTGGCTTTACTATCTTGCTGTTCTAGCTGGCTGCAAGGAAGGTGAGAGATTGATGCATCAAAATGTGCCACTGCTCGATGACATTATCTTGAAGAGAGAAGTTCCCCTTCCTTTGCATACAGGGCTGTGCAGTCCCCTCGGGCTCAGGAGGGACCTGTGGTGTTCGAGGACCGGCTGGTCGGATGCACGGAGCAACACGGGTGGGTGGAACTCGAGCAAGCAAACCCTCTGCTGCACGTGCACAGTGTGGTTGTGACTCCTTGTCTGGCCTTACCTTCTAGCACTGAGGTGGTGTCACCTCTGTCCTCGCAAGGTCTGGGGCTGGAGGTAACGTCCTGCAACCGTCTTCAGCCGTCCAGCACCAGGGAATTCAGCTGGGCTTCCGTGCGTGTTAAAAAAAAAAATAGAAATCGCAATTTTCAAATATTTACCAGACCAGCGCGATGGAGATGATTGCATTTGCTCCTGGCTCCTGTTGCAGATTCCAGCAGAGTGTGTGGGGGGGGGAGGCCAGTCTCAAGAAGCGGATGGGGCAGGAGCCTGACTCGGACTAATTTTGAACGTGAAACTGTCCCTCATCCATACCGTTTTTGCATATTTCAAACAACCAGACCCATATTGGAAAAAGAGTAAGGGCGGGGGGGGAAGTCATGTGAACCATGCATATCCTGACTGGAACTCAATTCATTTTCTCTGAATCTGGCTCCCATACCCTTTTTCATACAGATTTACATTCCTACAAGAGAATACATTCCTACCATACATTCTGTACATGTTACAATCCAGATGTTGTTAGCTTCACAATAAAATAAATATATTTACAGAAGGAAAAAAAAAAAAGAATAAATAATTTATGAAAAAAAAAAATCACTTCAAATCCAAAGCTCTTTTATTCTGCTCCCATCTTGTCACTTCATTGCACATTAATGTCAATCTCCATCCCTGGTGTAGGTCTCGGAGACGTTCCATGCGTGGCTGCTGGTAGGACTGTGGCAAAGGCAGTAAGTGACCATGGGGGGACAGAGCCACAGCTGAGCCCTTCCCTCCACAGCCTGCCGCCGTCACAGCCCAGCACCAGCCTTCCTGCCCTTGTGCCTAGTCCCGTAAATCAGATATGGTGACGTCCTATGGGATTCCCGTAAGGACTCTGCCACAGGATGTGTGCTTCAGCACCAAGGATACACAGACGGTGTCTTCTGAGTGGCAAAGTGGATTTAGAGCTCCTCCTGTTCTGTGGATACAAAAACTTCAGCTAACCCCCCCCGAACAACAGCACAGCTCTCCAAAAAGGGCATCGATGTGAATTTCTCCCTAGCAGGTGGTATTTGTTTAAATGCATAAATAATCCCCAGAAAAGGGGCAGCTCCAGCATATTGTAAAACAGTGTTTAATGATGGTAAGACAAGCGCTTACCGAGTTACCGTGTGCCTACAGACACACCCCCGCATGGCTGACGTTTTCCCAGATACGAGATGGGCAGAATGGGCAGGGCTGTTTTTTCCTACAAGGGCCAAGGAGTGGGGCTGGGCAAGGTCTGGTCGCTGCCAGGTGTGAGACAGAGCCATCCCCCCCCCCCTTTCCTCACCCCCCTCACCTCTGATGGTCCCTAAAGCTACACTTGGTCAATGGGTTTCTGTTGGAAGCAGTAAAATGTTGTGTGTTTTGTTTGGTTTTTTTTTCTTCTTTAGTCTGTATAAGGAAACAACTGCAAATCCATCAGCATCCTGCTGCTTCACTGAGTTCAGCTTGGAAAAAAAGAAGAAAGCAAACCCACCCCCTCAGCCAGTCCCCCCCAGCCCCACGTCTCACCCTGGCAGATGAATTAGGAGCCAGAAGCACGTTTCGTAATTGTACATGACGCATTTCATTTTGATCAGGAGTTCCTTCATTGCAAAATGTATTTGCTTTTAGCCTGTGTCTGTGTGCATATCTATGTTACATCTATCTATCTATATACTAATAAATATATATGGCTGGGTTTAAAGTGCCAATTTATAAAAAGCCACCTCCTTAAAAGGCAGACAAGACCCAATTTCATCCATGACAAGAAAGGAGCAGAATTGACTGAATATTGCCAAATGACGTAAAACATAATTTAAAATTTCTTAAATAAATATAAAAGTTATTCCTAAAGAAGCCATAGGCATGTCAACAATATAGGTTGTAACCGGCGCGCTCAACAGCTAAAGTACCATTGAAGAACTAAAATGCCATAGCAACTTCAGCAACAGGCATGATACATTTCAAACATTTGTTTTTTTTTTTAAATTAAATGTACACCACAATGAACTTTAAAAAAAAAAAAATGCTGTTGGTGCAGTAATGAGAAGACTTCTCAGGTGTTACGGGGAACGGGACCATGCATAGAAAGCTGTGTCTGTGTATTTGTTGTAAAACGGGTCTATAAAGTGTAAAGCAGGTAACACAGTTGATACAAGAAACCAACCCTAAGGAGATGCCAAGTGATGTCACACGACTGGCTCCAGTTTCAACAGCAATGGATATTAAAGCAAGTCCATCCAGTGCAGGTAAGAGATGAGCTTCACTGCAGTAATACTGAAGTTGCCTTTTTTCAGCACTTAGCACAGTGAGGTGGGGAGAGGGAAGGAGAAATGCTCCAAGAAAGGGCTAGTGGACGCTGTCAACGCCAGTCTTCCGCTCGCTCTGCACATACGCCCAGTTTTTTTCAGGAAGATTGCCACGAGAGGTTGGCTCTTGGTGGGCAACAGGCATGTTCCCCCCTCAAAACTGCTCCCCGGAGCTTCAGGCGAGGAAGTGCTGATCTGCCGCCACGTTAAGGCTCTCCACATCACGCGGGATGGACACCCCGGCAAG
Source organism: Syrrhaptes paradoxus (assembly GCA_013400615.1). Classification (NCBI taxonomy): domain Eukaryota; kingdom Metazoa; phylum Chordata; class Aves; order Pterocliformes; family Pteroclidae; genus Syrrhaptes; species Syrrhaptes paradoxus. Next base: position 238,822 of record VZTO01015983.1, on the reverse strand, counting down.
GGGACGCGGGAGGGCGCGGGGCACCAGGCAGGTGCCGGGGAGGGGAGGCTGCAGCTGCAGTGGCGCTCGGGACCTCTTCGGGTGAAGTTCCACAACTGTTTCCTGCCAACTGCTTCACATAGGTGTTGGAAAAGGACATGGCTCTAAGTTTCAGGAATCACAGTAGTGCGCAGTGGGTACAGCAGGGAGCAAACACTTGTGAAACTCCTACGGAAACAGCTCCCGGCCCTTTCTTAAAGCACTTTTTTTTTGTTTGCATTCAGAGAAACCGACTGCAGGCTTATTTGATCCAATTTTCTCTTTGCACCATACACATATAAAACATTACAACTCTGTATAAAAGTACAAGTGGTTCTTGTACATCTGAATTATGCAGGAACTATGTGAGCAAATCCTATCAAAATAGCTATTTTTTTTTGTGTGTATAAACAGCATTTGTTTTTAGAAAAAACAATATCATAAACTGCAGAATCTGTACAAAAATATAAAATAAATTTGGGCAGCAGTTTCTAAACAGCCATGTAAATGCAACACTTAAAGAGGAGCAGGTTAATGCCTCCAAAAGGCTGAATTGCTAAGTCAACCTATACAGGGCTAAAATGGTATTGAGATTATCTAAATAATAAAATTTTTTAACTCTTGCAATAAAACTTATAGAAAAAATAGACAAATATGCACATGCAATTTACAGCTTTCCCCAACATAATCCTTGTGCTTAGCTTTTACAATTTTTTTCTTTTTTCTTTTTTTTTTTGTAATAACATAACATTGTCTACAATACATATTCTTTCCTATACCAGGATATTCGGTCTTCCTTGAGGAACCACTTTAAAAAAAATACATTAGAAGTGGTCATACATGGATGAAGGCACTCCAACTCTGCTTGAAGCAAAAACTAGTGTGATCCTTTTCTTTTCAAAAAAGGCAAGCAAGGACGCATGCACAGTGCTGTGAATTGGGGGTGGGAGGGACTATGGAAATACTACCAAGTGTATATACTGGTACTTAAAATTAAAAATTAAAAAAAAAAAAGTTGCTATATTTCTATATTTTAAGACCCAACAAGCACCTCCATGATGTGATCCAGTTCTGTGAGGTCCATTTTGAAAGGCTGATTTGGAGTTACTGGTTGACTGCTGTATGGAGCAAGAGTTTTTAGGAGCTCATCTGCTGAGACAGGGGCCATTTTTGAGGCGGCCCCTGTGGCAGATGTGCAGGGGTCAAAATCATACATGGACGTATCAATGTCAGCGAACAGAATATCATCCAGGGTCAAGTCTGTGAGGAAACCCGTGGAAGTTGTTATCTCAAAGTTGCCAGGTAGCGAGTCCATGAGTTTCGATTCGGCCGTTCTGCTCTCCGGGAGGCCCTCGGGCTTTTGAACGCTGGACTCGCTGGGGTGGTCTTTAGAGTCATCGGCTGCTGTTTCGGCTGCTACTGCCTCTGCGGAGGTAGGTGCTGGACAAAGCTCCTCGATTTCGTCCAAGGCTGAGGAGAAACTGTCCTTTACAGGTTGGAGAGCAGGAGGTGGTGGTTTTGTCGGACCATCGTGCTGGACAGTCGGGGAAGTGCAAAAAGTGTCGTCCTCGAGCAAAGAGGCTGGGGTGAGGCAAGACTCCAGGGGCGTAGTGCTTACGAAGTCAGTGGGGAGAAGGGGCTGGGAGGCGAGATGGCTGAACGCCGGCTGGGCCTCGCGGAAGTTGTCGCTGAGAGGGTCGGCAGGCTGTGAAGCGGTCATGAACATGGGCCTCAAGCTGCCTTCTTGTTTGAGTTCTTCCTGGATTCGCCTCAACATGTTGTTAATTAAAACTGTCTTTTGCAAGCTTGGCTCGGTTAATGGCCTGTGGTTATAAAGTTTCATAAGGGAAATGTTGAAGATAGTCTGACGCTGTAAGGTGTAAGACACCTTAGAGGGACCGTCAGTAGGAGACACCACTTTGCCTTCCAACCCATCTTCATGCTCGTCAAACTTCCGCTTTCCTCCTTTCCCCAACATATATCTGAAAGGAAAGAGAAGAGACCAATGAAGCCAGCAAAGCTCCACGCCTGTTCTTCCCGCCTGAATCACCACCGCAGTCCACCTACTCCCTTGCACACGCGGTGCGGACAGACTGACTGCGCTGTCCCCTCCTTGCTTGCCCCTAACAGTCACAAGTGGAGATGTGCCCACGTAAACAACTCACTCTCGGCACACAGCAGCCTGATGAGGAAGCAGAAGCTGCCTTAACACAGTGTTCTGGTCCATCGTGCTGAAGCATGGCTATGCTGCTAAATTCCAAGCAGGAATTCAAACAGCATCCATAAAACTTAAGCCCTTGTGCACTTGGCAGCAAATTTCACTCTTGCATATGTAAGCGTATGGTCCCCAAATATCTGTACATAGGTGCACAAGCTGCAGATACTATATTGAATGTTCCTTTCAATTTCCTGACTGATGCAGTACTATGCCTGGAAATACAAATGTAATACACTGAGCTTCTTACGATGAAATTCCCTTTTTACTCAAAAAAGTGTGTTTGGGGTGGGGAGGGGAAGGGAAGTGAGGCTGAAGCAATTTTATACCAAGAAAAACCTTCCTGGTGAAGTCAGGAGATTCATTGCTTTAGCACCCCCGGACACGTGCACATCTGACCTCGTGGGTTTATTTAACCGATCGCATAAGGATCAAACTGCTAGAGCAGGAAATGCAGTTATTACACTCAGAATTAGATAAATTACAGATGAAGAGGAACATCCACCAGGTCTTTTAGTCTGATCTCCCGGACGATTCTCTGGACTATGCTGCTGCTGCAGCCAGGACCTTCAATCCTGACACTGCCTGGGTCCTAGTTTGAGGATGGGAGCATCTGCCTGGGAAAGCTTCACACAAGTTTGGTGTCTCCTGAAGCTTTGAGCACCCCCCTCCAGGAACCGGGCTCCCCGGGAGCACCCCTAGTCCCACCCTCTGAAACCCCCTGGGGGTGCAGGCCCTGCCTGCCCCTTGCACTGGGGGTGGGATGCAGCTCTGACACAGGGCTGGGGCAGGCTGCGCTCTGGGAAGTGGAAGCATTTTCGCACGACGATGTTTGAAATCCTTTCCTCAGCTTCTGCCTGGCTAAGGCAATACCAGCAGCTTTTGCTGCCTCCGCCAAGACGTTCAGGAGCCTGCCAGCCACAGCCAGAACGGCTTTCGCACCAGAGCAAGGCCACATTGCTCCAGATGCACCATTTGTCTTCACTTCTCCCCCTTCAAAGCGTGTCCCTCACTCCGGACTACATCCATGTCAGGTTTCATCTGAGAACAAAAGAATGCCGCAGGGCTTTCTAAAGAATGAAAATCAGCATAAATGCATGTGCTTTTTCTCCTGGTCAGATGGCAGATTTTGAATAAGAAAACAAAGGGAATTTTACCAAACTTGCCCCCCGCATCATAAATCATTTCTGAGCTAAGAGTAAGCAGGGCAGTTCAATCCCCGGTGCTGTCTCTTCCAGGATGTTTCAGAGTGTCTGGAAATGCTCCTCTGCACACCACAGTCCCAGCCTCATTTTGTCACCACTATTTTTGTGACATGAAGATCCCCCCAAACACAGAGGAATGAAGGAGTCGCTGTGCTGTGACAGAGGCACGACCTATTGTTATGCATCTGAACAGGGACAAACCCTCCACCCCACTCCACCGCCCATCTTTGGTGAGGAGCCAGGGTTTGGTTTGTTGAAATATATCCCCGATCACTTGGGTGAAAGAACATGGTCCCTGTGCCAGGCACTTCTTTCAGTGCTTGTGAGATGGCAGGTTCCCTCTCACTCTCTCCCCCACTACCTGCATGGACTCAGTTTATCAGACAAGCTTTTTTATCACATCCAAATCAAAACTAGGAGCAGCACAGGCCGTTACTACCCTTCACCTGCCTGTCCCACTGGATGCATCAAATCAGCCGACGAAAAGTTGTGTGGAGACAAGGGTAGGATCGCAGGCGTTGCAGAGCAGCACCCCACACTCAGCCTGCTTCCATGCCTTAGGGCAACCCTTTGGCTTTCCTCTCTCATTTTCACAGGTAGGGTGGTGAGGTGCTGGAGAAATAACCCAGCTGCCCTCTTAACAGAATCATAGACAGCCCCCTGTTCATCCCTGCACCCCTTCCCTCCATTTAACCAAATGCTAATAAAATGGCATGAAGATATCTGCCTCATTTTAGAAAAAAAAAATAATTGGAAGATGCTTTCCAGTGCCAGCTACCCAGAAAAAAGTTGCAACAGGCATATAAATAGATTTTTAACCCCCATCCTGACTCCTCTTGTATGAGCTTTATTATGCAGCTATCGCCTAGTTATCGTCTAGGAGACAAAACTTGCTTTCCTCCTTTGAGTATAAATTCCCAGTTCCCCCAACTGGATCTGTGCTGTGAAACGACTGCACCAGGCAGGTCTAACACCAATTTGATCATCATACACTGGCTCTGCAGACAGGCAACGCAGCTAAGGGCTTGCAGAGATCCCCAAGAATGGCTGACAAACATTTAGAAGCAAAGAGCCCCTGCGAAGTTGGATGGGGAGGTGGGAGGGGGGTGGCAAAAGAAGTCAGGGTTTGAAGGTAAAAAAAAAAAAAGAGCTTCAGAAAGCATTTGCTGGACGTTAAATCCAAAATCAGAGTGGGTGAAGGGAGCCTCTTCTGGTTAAAAATAAGTCCCAAATCCAGATAATTTTCTAGCATATTATGCAATTAAAAAAAGAAAGGCAGGGGGAGGGAACAAGCTGAGCGGAGCTGAGGAACGGGTAGGCTGCCATCCAAGCTCCTTGGCCAGCTACCAGCAATCCCCACGCCTGGAATCTCGGGTGAACAAAACCTCTGAAATTTAGCACTACTGCTGGAGTCTGGTTTTTCTCTGCTCCCTACTGTCACTTCCATGGACTACTCCAGAGGTTTGCATGTGGGTTTGGGGTGTGAGGGGGGAGCTTTGTTGTTCAAATGTTCACAATGGGCACGCTTCCTTCCACTTTGGACAGATAGAGCAAGAAAGGGAGGACTGGGTTAGCAAGAATGGAAACCCCTGTCCAAATCCAGCACGTTTTCAAAGCAGCGATGGGTTAGGAGGAGAGCTAGCAGCTTTCCGTCCCTTCCTACTATCTCCTCCCCCTGAAAAAAGACAGACTCTGTCCTAAAGACATACCAATGCTCGTTCCGCAACGCTCTATTTAAAGGAGACATTTTTAAATGGCTTGGGGGACTAGGAGAGGTTTGAAGTTTGTCAGGCTCTGTGAGGAATGTATAAAAATATTCACTGCACAAAGCTAACCTTTTTCCTTGTGATAAAGAAAACAGACCATTCGGGTGGCCATGCTCCATTCCCTGTGCTTGATTATTAATTATTCTTGTCAGGGGTTGTCAGCAGGCATTTCAAATGAACCCAACTGAGCCCATCTGCATCTAAGATTGAGGTGCTGGTAGTTAAGACATTTTTTAAGCTGATGGGGTAAGAGATATGGGATCATCATTAGTAACTACAACAATAACCTCATTACGTCATGTTCCAGGAAGCTTAGAAATGATTCAAGATTTCCTGTACGTATGACTGTCAGGCTTTCACACCTCACTCGATCTTCACGTAGCTTGGTTCAGAGCTCGTCCTTTTAAAAAATAAAATAGATCAGGCAACTCCCAATTTCAGTACTAGCTTTTCAGCACAGCTTTCGGTTTCCTTTTCCCCAGAAGTGCTCTCTGAAGCGAGTTTAACCATTACAGTGGCAAAGCAAGATGCCAGCCTAAGCAAAGGGGTTTTATTCCCCAAAATGGGGAGTTCAAATGAGCACCTCTAGACTCTCAGCTTTATAGAGTTTTATTTTATCCCCTTCTCTGGCATGAAAATGGGAATTGTAAAAACATTTTCCTCCGGTTTCCATAAATCATTTTATTCATTCTAAACAAAGCAAGGAGGCAGTATCTTTTTAGTCCAACGGATAGAGTTGGTAAAAACAGACAGGCTTCAGGTTGCAAGCCGTTCTCTGGATCTCCATAAAGGAATTTTATAGTTTCTGACTGCCATAGCTTAACACATTAAAACATTAAANAAAAAAAAAAAAAAAAAAAAAAAAAAAAAAAAAGCAAGCTGTACAATGCCAACATTTGATCTTGTTCAGTTCTGTTCATCTCACAAACTTTGTTCCTTTCCAGCCAAAGCTCCTGCTGGGAGAATGAAAACACCAAACTTACTTACAGATCAGGTTGGGCAAAGATCAGTGCAAAATGAGATATACTCACACCCTCTCAAGTATCATCAGACAGAGCTGGCCCACCAAGTCATATGGCTGTAACGGGGAGAGCCAGACCAAAACGCATGACTGGACAGGCAGCGACAAGGGGTCATGTCTACGGAGGGTCTTTTGTGCATCTATTTTGGCTAAGCAGCAATCCCAGCCAGAAGTATTTCTGTCGCATTTCCATCCGTCTGCCAGCTAACATAATTTCAGGGCCAAGTGGTAAGAGTTGAGATGGGATGTCACTTTGTTGTTGTTTTTAATAAAGGGTCTTGCGGGGTTTTGGTAGGCAAGTTAGCTTTCAACGTTACTTAGGTAAGTGGAACGAGAAAGCTGAAGAAAGGCAATGAAAAAACTACATTTATCTGAGGATTGGGGTGGGGGGCATTACTTGGAAATCTTTCCCAATATTATCCACCAGCTGGCTCCAGTTCTGGAAGACCCAGACCCAAAAGTTGAACCATTGTTGCTGAGAAAGATTCAACGTGCTTTTTTTCCCATTTAGGGTGATTGCACGCGCCTCAGAGCCAGAGAAACCCTAGCATTGTTTGTGAATTGGCTTTTCTTAATTGAAAAACAAAAGTAATATATATTTTTTTCATTTGCATGTCATTTAGCTGCCTTTTATTGACTCTGCATGCTCTTCAGACAGAGCTGGAAAAAAACACAGTTGGGGCTCAGCAGAAGAGATAATCAGCCTGGAGCGGGTGGTTCTCTGGAGTCAACCATCATCGATTAAGCACAGAAAAGCTTGTGCAATGCCTGACTATGTCTCTGAGCCCACTTAGTGATGAATCCTTCGTTCTCCAGACGACAGAGATATGCACACATCATGAGAGAAGTATTGTATTTATCGATTGTACCTGGTCACTGCTGGACTATTTCCGAAGTCTTTAATAATTGGGAGTTTGGCATAGGGAAGCACTGGATACATAAAAATGGAGGGCAATAAGTGATTTGGTTATCTCACCAATAATAAAAATACCGTTTCATGTTAATTCTCAAAGGCTTTTAACAATTTAGTTTAAAACGTCTCTCAAGACTGAGGGCTTTTCTTGGAAATCAATTCCACAACCCACTAGTCCCTCCCTGCTCATCAAGGCAGACAGGAAGGAAAAACAGAAAGAGGAACTGAACTTCGGCAGGGCGGGACCATGGCGGTTGGCAGGAACAAGTGCCTCACCAAGGGTGGCAAGAAAGGTGCCAAGAAGAAAGTGGTTGATCCTTTCTCCAAAAAGGACTGGTATGATGTCAAAGCACCAGCAATGTTTAATATCCGAAACACTGGGAAGACACTTGTCACCAGGACTCAAGGAATTAAAATTGCCTCTGATGGACTGAAGGGTCGTGTATTTGAAGTGAGTCTGGCTGATCTGCAGAATGATGAGGTTGCCTTCTGTAAATTTAAACTGATAACTGAGGATGTTCAGGGCAAAAGGTGTCTGACCAACTTCCATGGAATGGACCTCACCTGGAATAAAATGTGCTTCATGGTCAAAAAGTGGCAGACAATGATCGAAGCCCATGTAGATGTCAAAACTACCGATGGTTACCTGCTGCACCTCTTCTGCATGGGTCTTACGAAGAAGCGTAATAACCAAATCCGCAAGACCTCGTATGCCCAGCATGAGCAGGTTCGACAGATTCGCAAGATGATGGAAATCATGACCCGAGAGGTCCAAACCAATGACCTGAAAGGATCTTTAAGAAGTCATGTTTCCACTCACTTATTTATGCCATTGACAGTCAGTCTAGAGGATGAACAGTTTAATACAGCGAGGTTCACTTTTAGAATGAACACCACGTTGCTTAAAAAGATAAAAGCATCAAACCCCAGAGTCTGCAGGCAGCCGTTCCTCCCCACACAGCCGAAAGCCAAAGGAGAGATGTGAACAGCAGGGGCTGGTGCAAAAAGTGGACTTTAAAGCAGGACCAGTTACTTTCTGAAATCTTTGGTAATTAAAACCAAAAGGGGGTGGGGGGAGAAGAGAAAGAAAAAGGCAACTTGGGGGAATTAAAATAAAACACTACTCCACACACATGCACAGAAAAGAAAAAAACACAAAAGCCCCCCCAGAATCGCAAAGAGAGCACTGAATTTGCACATTTCATTCCCATAACAGTTTCCCAAACCTCAGGTGTAAATGAACCTCACCAGGGTTTCTCAGAGACTCTATCCAGTAAATTATGCAAGCGCTTTCTGTGTCACTTCTGGCACATGAAATATTATTTTCCTCTCCTCCATCCCTCTCTCCCCATCCTTGAGGGTTGTATTGGCTGCATCCTGGCCCAACGGTAGTCAATGAGTGTTTTGTTACTGACTTCAGCAGGATCAGGATTTGGCATAGATAGCTGCAGGACCAAAATAAAAAGGCCTTTTGTGCCAACTGGGTTCAACTGGCAAGACGAGGTCTAGATCCTCTGAGCTAGCAGAGGCAAGCTGGGCTGCTGCGAGGCATGTCACTGGTGCTGGATCCAGCCTGAGGGACCACCTGAACTTGTAACCAGTCCCCACAACTTCAAAGCATCTGTCCCCTAGAGCTAGGGAGGCAAACAGGTAAACCTCTCTCTCCCCGTCCCTGTTTCCACATCCCCAAGGCCACAGCAGGGAGAGGGAACACAGCCACATCTCAGGAAGACCCCCTGGGGGCAGGACCATGGGCTCACCCACTGCAGAACGATGCTTCTTGGCCTGCAGGATCCTGGCAAAGCAGAGCAAACCTGCCCCAGCGGCTGGGAGCTGGCCTGCCTTCCGAGAGCACAGGCATCCTCCTCCCATTCAAAGCTGGAAAGGAAGGGAAACAGTCAAGGGGAACGCCAGTATAAATCTGGCACCCTCTCTCAGTCTCGCTAAAAACAAGGAAGAAAGCTGAACAGCCCAGGTGTTGAGGTTTAACTCCAGGACTGGAGCAAATAAGCAACATGGACTTTCAGAGGCGACAGCCACCATGTGATAAAAATCACCCCTCCTTGAAGATTTCATCTGTTGACATCAAGGTCTTTAAATCCTGGCACGGCAGCATCCCTGGGAGCTAGTACAGCATGTACCACACAGTAACGCACGGCTACGTTCAATATGCTGCAGCTGGCTTGCAATTCGTACACTGACGGGTGGTGTGGGCTGGTTTTTTTGGTTTGTTTTTTTTTTTTTTTTTTTTCTTCAAGGCTGCTTCTTGGGATCTGATGTAGATTTTACTTGTTTGAGTGTAATGCATCCATGTTGCCTGGCTAGAGAGGACTCCTAACAACCACTGCCTGGTAAGAACTGGGTCTCACATCACACATGAGTTAGAAAACTAAACCCCCAACCCTACATGAGAGGTACAGGGAATGGAGCTGTGCTGTGGTTTCTGTCTTCTCCAGACCCAGTGCTCAGACATTCCCTATTTACAAGGTTTGTCTTCCCCAACATTTACATTTTACATTAATTCTAGCTGCCTTTTTTTTTTTTTTTAACTGAGTGAGGTTTAATAAGCACTTACAAAACTCTCCTTTAGAGCTGTATCAAAAAAATGGCCCCCTGGGTAGCTCTGTACTTCCAGAGAGTATAGGGAATAGTTTTTATGTTTGCAAGGCTTCACTGCAAGGCTGTTGGTGTCAGGAGTAACTATAAGTGGCAGGTATTTTTCACATATATCTTCAGGAGACATAACTCTTCCCATCTCCTATGGTGGATGGGTGAATCCCAGCTCTTCCAGAAATAGCAGAGAGGCAAGCAAAGCTGCTCAGTACCCCAGCAAGAAGCACCCCACTCCTGCATTTAACAAGAAAGGCAGTCTTAGCCCACCGGTTTAGGCACCCATGAGCGAAGATTGCGGTAGAGCAATTAGCAAGCTGAGTGACAGCAGTCTTTTCTAGTCTCAATATCAAAATAAGAAGGGAAAACATAGTAGGTGACTAGGGACTGCACAAGGAAGCCTCCCAGCAAACAGGAGAAAAGACATCGGAGGAAGCTCAGACTCTCATCTGAGGAGCATTTGAAGTTGCACAGCTCTCACGGGGCTTGACTTTGGTACTGGGAGCCTGGAGTCCCCAGGTTGCCGAAGGAGTGTCCATGTTAATCACAAAGTAAGGTGAAGCCTTCTCTAGCAAATAAGCAATGCAATTATAAAGCCAGTCAATAGTGTAACGCCAGCCAACGTGTTCCAGCGATATTTTGAAACTGTAATCTGATCCTACTGTTTCCATCCTCGTGCCTTGCCTGCTCTCCCTTGTTGCATACTGTACTATTTGAGGCCCAGAGGGCAAAGCAAGCTCTTGCTGTTCGTTAATGATCAGAAACTGTGTTTCGAGTGAGAGCTCTACGTGCGCCGCCCCCACTGCTTTCTTGATAGTTTCTTAAACTTGCAGCCCATCGAAGCCCTGCTAGAAGGCTCTCTGAAAAACAAAAGCAAGCAAAACAACCAAAAACACAACTACAAACTCCACTTCTGCCTTCAGTTTCCAGCTCCTTTTTACCATGCTAAAAAAAGGCAAAGCCACAGTCTAAGGCAATCTCCGACTCTGTAGTATGTGAAGTCTTGCAGGAAACATATGCTTCTATTAAATTGGAAACAGTTTCTAATGCTGTCAGTTTGCTAAATGTAACATGTTCCCTTGGAAGAACTGGAGCAGTTTTAATGTTTTTGACTAACTGCACACACCAAACAGTGCGTCTGATAAAGCTGGAATGGGCTCCAATAAATATAGCTTAGAATAAATTACTGCCTCATTAAGTAATTGTTTGGAAAAAGGAGAGCAGGTTTTCTAGATTATAGCTGTGTTATTAAGGGTGTTTATAATATTAGGAATTCTATCAGGGTAGCAGAATGTAATGCAAGTTTAAATCAGATGAGCACTTGTTAGCTCGTTAAACCATTAAAGACTACCCTGGCAGAATTAGAAGGTGAACAAGACCACACAGGTTCTGTGCGTGGAAAGCTTGCTAGGCGTATTTCAAACCAGCTGCGAGGCTGAAGTCAGGAGCAGAAGCTCTGAGCAACTCTGACAACTCTTTTCAGTACAAAGCAAGAGGAGGGATATGGTTTTATAATGTATCGGGGCTAGAAAACATTTATTCAGAATAGGTTTTATTCACATACAGGAAGGCAGTTGTCTTTACTGGAAAAAAGAACAGGTCTGGATTGCCCAGGAGAAGTAATTTCTGTCTCAAAGGTCTCACACTGCCAAAATGTCAATTCTCACACATTGTGCTTAAGACAGGACTTCCCATCAGCATCCTTACAACTGTGCCTAGCAGATGCAAACAAAACCCCAGCCTCTCCTTTTTTGGTCTTGTCCTTAACTGGAAGTTTCGTGAAACAACCTTTCTACAATTGCTAATGCCACCTCAGCCCTCCGCAGCCTGGTGCAGACATGGCCCCGCTGATCACCAACACCAGCAGTACCTGCTTTGAGCCAGACTGGGGTGGAAAATTCCCCCTTCCTGCTACCAGGAGCTGTGGTGTTAGGGTTAGCCACTAAGGGGAGAGAGATTTTCAGCAAGATGGCAAAGCTGTCCCCTCCTCTGATCACATCTGTGCCACATCCTCCTTACAGCGTTCCCCAGTATAGCTGCGTGCATCGTCTGCTCTCAAGAGTGCCCATGCCACCACACAGGAGTCTCCTCACCTGGGATCACCTTGGCTGACACTCTGTGCTTCGAAGAGCCACCCCAAAGAGCTAGGCTGAGGTTATTCTGAAATTTGGGTCTCCACGTGGCAGTGTTAAAGGAGCAGCCAGGCCTGCCAAGTGTGAATCAAATTATACTATGCTGTGTACACACAGGCTGAGCAACCCTGCTGCCAATATCAAAAGCTCGAGGACTAGGAGCTGCATTACGCACCTGGGCATCAGCAGCAGGAAATCAGAGCTGCAGTAAATAAAACCAGGGACAGTGCTAGGCCAGCTCCTCAGACTTTACTATGCGATTAGCTGATTATTCAGCAGACTCTGCTTGTTGTCACCCAAAAACTATGTGTGGGCTTCTATGCACAAGCATCATCGGGACCAGCCAAGAAGTTCCCTCTGCTCCACGTCACGGTTTCTTTTCACAACTCCAGCACTCTGGGCCTCCTTACCTGGAAGCAGGAGATGCCAGTCCCAAAAGCAGGACCATGGCATGATGAAATCTCCCCACCAGCGGGCAAGGTGCCACACCAGGGCTGGTGCACGCAGCTCCCTGCTGAGAGAACAAGGGCCATAAGCTCTTCAAGCGGTGGAGCAGCAGCAATTAAGACAGCTGGGTACCGCTTCAGGGCCCAGTTCAGCCAAGGGCTGACTGCCTTCCATTTCTTCCCACTGCAGAGCCCGCAGGCATCAGCAGAGCAAAAACGCTGGCTAAAAAGAGCCACCTTACTTATAAGTTAAATTCCAAGCAATCTGCAAGAGCTGGCACGGCCACCAGAAAGTGACACAGACTAGCAAACATACGCTCCCTTTTCACTGCTAAAATTACACGCCTGTAATGACAAGATGCTACTGGCCAGACTCTAAGGGAGAATGATGAAATAGCAAGCCAGCTATACATCCCTCCTCCCCTGCAACGTCGCTCTGAACAATAGATTACGGCAATGTTGTGTTAGATTGTACAAGACATCTCTATCGGCACACGCATGTCATGGTCTAGCTGATATTTTTAGTGTACGTAGGGACTAAGTATTGCAGACCCATCTTCACTGGATGTGTATTCTTCCTACAAAGGTTAATGAGAATTGTGCATGCATCCAAGAGAGATGAGACCCCTTTGTGCATAGTAAGAGAGACTTTTTTTCTCGCGAATGTATAATTACTTGGATTGAATCCTTGCTTTCAAGTGTATAGTAGCATCTTTTCCCCAAAGATACCTTGTTTTTCCCCTTATCGTAGACCCTTAATAAACACATGGGAGAAAAAAATACCCACGCTACTGTGGAAAGAACTGAATGGTTTGCCAAAAAGTAGGTTATTGCTCTGAAAACAGTGTTGAATAAATTATCACAGTCAAACTGAAAAGCAGCGAATGGCAGGGGGGAAGAAGAGGAGAGAAGAAGAAACCTCTAAAGAAATGTATACTGCAAAATGCAACGTACATCCCAGCAATGATAAGTCATTTTAGTTTCTGGCCTGCAGGTTTTATTTGCTAACCAGTTTCTCACTACTGAAAGTTAAAGGAGGAGAAAAGAAAGAAGGTGTTTCCCTGGTATTTTTGAAAGCAGCTATGTGGCATGAGTTGTTTTCAACATTTTTGCTTAAATTAAATGAACACAGCCCCACAAACAAGTATATTCTGTGAAAAAGCACTCATCCCCCCCCAAGTTTCTCTTAAAGAGGTAGAAAAGCTGTTGGACATTTCTCCATCACCAGTGAAAACAAAACAAAAAAAAAAAAACCAACAAAAAAATAGTACCAAAAAACCCCCCACAAAAAAAAACCAACCCACAACAAAAAAAAGAGGTAGTTAAAGTTTGACATTAAAGTTTGTCAAAACAGTGTTAAGTGATGTTAGACAAGATGATAACTGTTGGCCTTTCAGTCCAGTGTATTAAAGCTCTTGCATTTGTTGAAATACAGCATGTGTTTTCACATCCAACGAAGGAGCCTTCTGAAAACTGATAAAGGGAACTTTGGCCAGCCTTGAACTATTCTCAACCTGTAACAGATACGAGTTAGAGGTGAAAGAGATCCCATTTTTCACAGCATCTGCTTGATTTCACAATAAAAACTACTACACCAAAGCAATACCCTTTAAAACAGCCACCATGGGATCTACATGACTTTAATGTGTAGTGATTTAAACATTCTCAAATAAATAATTCAAACTTACACGGGGACACCCTTTTAATAGGATATTTTAACAACATGTGTATTAAACCCGTATTTCAAAGCAGGCTTAGTACAGATCAATTAACATGGAAGAAACAAACTTAACCACAAACTAAGTCTTTGGAAATGGGGAGTGGAAAATACAGAAGAAGAGATCAGGAAACTGAAACTAAATGTCCTGTACTTCATTTCATATTCAGTCAGGCACAACCCATTCACCTCACCCAAGATAGAATTACACTGATTTTCCCCACAATTAAAAAAAACCCCGCATCAGAGCACTTATGTATCACGTACGTTCCACTGCCAGCAAGGGGAAGCACAGCAGCAACAGGAAGTTTTACGCTGCACATTACACGCACAGAAAATATTCTCTCTTCTACTCATTCGCAAGTTATTTGTGGAATACGTTAGGGGAGGGAAGGGGAAGGGTTGTTTAGAAGAGCCAATTTTGCCAAACAGATGGAGTAGGAGGGTAAGGAAGACCGTGAGCTAGATCACAGGAGGGTAACCTAAGCAAGTTATTGTACCCCTGGGACAACCAGCATGAAAGTAGCCCTGGTCAAAATCCCTCTGACCGCAGCACAGACTAATAAAGTGTAAGTTCCTCCTCCTACACAGGGACAGGGAAAGGCATAAGAACCAACCAGCAACAAATCATGCTACACCAAAAACACTTAGAGTGGCTTCTCCCTCACATTCACACATATACACACACATAGAGCAATAAGAAAGCAAAATGTTACCACTGTTTAAAAAAAACACTGTGGTTTGTGCATGAATGCCAGTCTCCTATCTTGATGAAATGTATATTTTAAAAACATGCAAATGATATGTATGCACGTGTACCTGTCTCTATTAAAACGCTTCTCCCAAGGGTGAAAGAAGGCCTGTAAAAACACATGAAAAGTAAAGAGTTTGTGGAGGCACCGGAAGATGATGATGTATTTCGGAATTAGGTTTTAAAACTTCATTTTGCAGCTACCTGAAGTTAAGACAAAGCTGCCTTTAGGCATCTCAAACTAGTCAGACCTGCTGTAGCAGTTGCACAGTCTGCTTCAAATATGCCCTCCACGCTCCTTTCAACCTCCACCCCAACATATATCCGCATAGTTTACTTCCAATCATGGGTGGTTCTTTCTATAGTGCAGTTCACTCAACCTTATTGCCTGCCTGGCATGACAGGAGTTGTTTAAAGACTAACGTTATGGGCTACTACAAGAAACTGTAAGAAAAAAGACGATAATTGTCACGTTTCCATTGAAGGTGAGTGTGGCACAAACAGCATAAGGGTTTCCCAGGACAGAAAATCTGGGATCAAGAAAACAGTTTTATTCGTTACAGATCATCCGAGCAAGTTTTAAGGTGAATTCAGATCTTTCTACCAACTCAGGCTTCCTCTGAAAAAGGAACTTCTTTCTTCTGCCACTTCCATATACCACCCAGTTTTAAAAATAACATTAAAGAAAACAACCCACATTTGCACTTTTCTCTTTGCAGTCTACTACATTAGGAATACAATTTGTATTCTACCTTCACTAGAAGCAGAAGCTGTCAGATGAAATCCAGTATATCTTACTGGGGTGAAAGCAAAGTAAACAGACTTTGGCTCCTAATAATTACTCAGACTCATGTCATTCAATGCCACTTAAAACTCAATTCCAGAGCAATATTAATGAGAAATTCCTCTTTAAGCCCACTGCTCCTCAAAATACTCATCATGTTACATAGGTTGGGAACTTCAGACGTTGTATGCTATATACCTACAGTTTTATGTACCAAGCAGAGTGGAGCACTGAGCCTGGCCCCTTATTTGGAAGAATAATGGTTTGAACTCACCTAATGCAGGACTCTGAGCACATTTTTAATATCACTGCAACAGCCCGAATCCACAGTCACTCTGATGTGGTGGTGGCTGCTGTCTCACTTGAGCTTGCTGAACCTCCACCCTCAAAGAAGGGACACATGAAAACCAAAAACTCACTCTCTGGAGACTTGACACCTTCTTTAGTCCTTTCAAGCCATCTTGCTCCTTGTCACGACTTAAAGCCATTTCTCAAGACTGACGAGACTGTACCGCCAGCTGCCCAATGCCCCTGAAGACTGGCCCTGCTCTCCCTTGGAAATGCCCTTCCGATCGGCTCTTCCCCACCCAGGAATTTCCCTTAGCTCCAGAGGAATCTCCCAGCTGCAGCTCTAGAACATCTTCACAGCTCCTCCTGGCCACTTTGCAATGACACTGTGCATCTGACACATTCACCAGGAGCCATCACTGAAGCAAACGTTGCTGTGCAGTTTCTATTCTGCACAATGACACATCGTTCACTACCTGTACAGCCACGACACAGAGGGTAGGGACCCTGCTGTGGTGGGTGCTGGACAGCCGCAGGACATACAGGCCTTTTTCTTCCACAAAACCTCTGCTGTCTCCCAGCCACAGATTTTGCTTTGGACTCTGTTTTGCTCAACTTCAGTGCACTGGACGGTAAGGGGCTTTCTTTCCCCACTTGTGTTGAACGGTCAGCATTGTTATCTTATTTTTTGTTATAGTGTTTGCACTAGTAATGCTGAACAAATCTGAAGCTCCCACTACAGCAAACACAAAATTGACTTTGTTTATAAAAGAATTAAAGAACTAACACATGTTGAGGGTCTCTCTCCATTTACAGAAAACAGGCACTTCATGATAGCACAGCTTCTCTGACTAATGGAAGTTGAGAAATAAAACAAGTGGCAGAAAACATGCAATTAGATCCCCCTGAAGAAAATGAGCTCTGTTCTCAGGTTGGCAAATTCCATTTTCTACCAACTATTAATTAGCAAAAGATTCATCTACGCTAAAGATCTGTGCTTACTGCCAACCTGCTTACATTTAAGCTGGACCTTGCTCTCTCCTTTGGAACACTCCTGATCTTTGGACTCGGTAACTGAAAGCTGCTGTTTCTGGCACAGATTTGTGTGCGTGTGCATGTTAAGGAACCGTTGCAACTGGAGCTGTCTCCTCATGAGCCAGCTACACATATAAAGCCGAGTTAAAAGAGGGTGTCTATCCTGCTACCCAGCCCTTATAAAAAAGTAGATCATCAGAAGACTACTTACACTTTCAAAGTACTGCAATCTCCTTGCTTGACAGATTACACTTTAAGATGTTATATAAAAGCAAAAACAGTCACAAGTATTTTGGATCACCTGTCTGGTGTTAGCACTGCCAGAGATGAACTGTGCCAGGAGTGTTTTACATCAGTGCGAAAAAAGTCAGAGTTCCTAAAAATTTATTTTTTCTCTATGAATTATTTATTGTAAAAATAAAAGCAACTTGGATAAATGATGGCAAAATCCTTCAAACTAGATATTGCATAAGATCTGTTGTTTTCATGGAAGCTAAAAAAAATATTAGAATATGAAATTTGAGGTTTTCCTTGATATTAGGACATTATCTCAAACTCCTTGATACCTCTCAGGCAGATAATTCAAGTGCTTGGATTATTTATACTATTATTTCCACCAAAATACTGAAAAACTGTCAGTATTTCATCTTTCCCATTAAAAAGAACAGGTGTATAAAGGAATACAATTACAGTTCCTAATAAATCAGCAGCTACAGACATATTTAATGCTCTTTAAGACTGTTTCATCTACAGAAAAAACCTGAAGTACCTATGGCTAGCAAGTTTCTTTTTGTTTGTTTTTAAATCAGGTTCAGAGAGAAAGAAATCAGCTTGACACAAAAATCAAAGCGGTGGTTTAATATGCACAAAGTCTAGCTCCATTCGTTAGCAGTTCAATCCAGTTCCTGCTGAAAAGGAGTGGGTGGATTTTGCTACCAACTTAAATGGAAGTAAGATCAGTCACGAAAGGAAATCTACAGCTGTTACGTTAGATGTTGCAATACTTGCCTGGACAATGGAAGTATTCCCTAGAACACACTCTCTGATACCTGTCTGGCAGCACAAACTGCTAATCCTCCTCCTATCTCTACCACCACCACTAGCTCATTATGTTAAATCAGATTCCAAAGATACCATCTTATTATGTAAAAATGTATGCATTTTAACTTCAAGCAAAAAGGGCTACTTTCAATCTACCCGGCTTAATCAACAGCTTAATTTCTACAGCAATGTAAGTACAAGCAGCAGCAACTTTTAAGAGAACACAATTCATTTCTACAGTTTGTTTTACCATGTGAAAACTTCCTGGGCACTCACTTTTGTACCCTGTGAGAAGCCCGTAAGACACAGGCACCTTCATTTAAATTGAGTATTTTATGCAGGTGAACCCCTAAAAATCAGAATAAAATAGAAGTGTCATTTTAACTCACACAAATAGAAACTGTTTACTCCATTTGAGAGACACAAGCAAAAAACTGATGTTAGGGGGCAGCCAAGCCCTCCACCACCATTGTTTGAGCAACAGCATTTCCTACAGTGGCCAAATCCAGCACCCACTGATGGCAGTGCGAGCCACCCTGCTGACTTCACCAGGCACTATCCGAAAAAGCCTGGACTTTACTGATCCCCAGAGCTCTGGATTTGTCTGAACACAGACTGCCACATGCAACAGCTCTGGTGTGCTGGGCCAACGTTCAGGTAAAGAGGCTGACAGCCCCCCCCCCCCCCAGATGGATATGAAATGGGCAGCTTCACTTTATTTTACACTGGCAGCTGACCTGTAGCTGTAAATCAGTCAGTAAGAGTCCCAGGGGACAGCACACAAGCTCCTCCATAGATTTTTCAACAAAAGTGGCCCTGGGTTTTCCAGCTGTGTTTCATAAAATGCAAGAAATGACAGCAGGTAACTGCACTCCTATTTTCACACTTACAGAGAACTTATCTTTCCAGATCCTGCCACACTGACAGGAGTAAAGCAGCAAACACCCTAAATGAAAGGAGCGTCGCAAAAGGATTTTTTTTCAAGCATCCCCCACCCTGAAGGAAATCCCAATAAACATTTTTTTTTCACCATCGCTTCCAAAAGGCAAACAACCCTGCTCACAAAAGCCCTCCAAACACCCGTTTCTCCCTGCTGGCAGTGCTCCCAAGGAAGACCCAAGTGCACTATTGCTCAGGAAAAAGACACACTTAATCCCCTGCCCTGCTGCCACACCAGCCTCCTGGAAAGGTCCAGCCAGCGGGGCCAGGTGGGTCCTGCCCAGCCATATGTCAAGTGTTGCTCCAGCGGAGTGAAAGTCTCCCCCAGGCCCTTTTAGCTCGCCTAGCACTACAGCACCCACTTTTAGGGGGTATCCTGAAGTCCCTGCTTTTGTCGGGAAAACGGAGCAAGGCTGTAGCCTCCCGGTTCAAGGGGCTCCCCGGCGCACACGCTCATTTACCGGAATAAGTCAAGTCGGATGTAGCCCGGCTCTTGAGAGCAAAGCAGCCCCAATAAAAAGTATATTCCAACTACACGCACGCACCTGCTTCGGCCCGAGATCTCCGCGCACCGGCGAAGGGGGGAGAAGGGGGGGGGAGGTATTTTAAGAGCAGCTCCGCCGCTCTCCCTCCTCTGCTCATCTCAGCATGATTCCCCTCGAAGGAGAGGGGGAGGACACCCGCCCCGAGCTCCTCTGCCCGGGCACAAATTTAAAGGGTAGAGATAAAACAAGCCCCAATGAGTCGGTGGTGGGTGTCGCGGCCCCCCCCACTTCCCCCGAGCCGCTGCCCCGCCGCCCCCCAGCCCCACTCACCACATGCAGCTCCACCTGAGAACTAACGCATGGAGGGAGGGGGAGGAGGTCGCAAACTCTCGCCCTAGAGCAGCTCCATATGTCGCTTCCTCGCCGCGCCGCTCCGGGGAGGGGCCGGGTGGGATGCGGAGGAGGAGGAAGAGGAGGAGGCAGGCGCAAGCGGCGTGAGGATTTAAGCCTCCGCTCTGCCCCGGCGGCTGCGATCACGCAGCATTATACAATGGAGGAGGAGGAGAGAGAGGAGGCACCAGCCCCGGCTCGCAGCACTTGCCGCCAGCACTGACGACAGGGGCGGCTCCGCTAAGCTCCTCGCCCTCCGGCCGCGTCAAAGCTCCGCCTCGGCCCCGGCCTTCCTCCCCCCGCTGCTCCTCCTCCTCCTCCT
>VZTO01015983.1:205583-217533 GCA_013400615.1 Syrrhaptes paradoxus | reverse complement strand
TTTAAGAGCAGCTCCGCCGCTCTCCCTCCTCTGCTCATCTCAGCATGATTCCCCTCGAAGGAGAGGGGGAGGACACCCGCCCCGAGCTCCTCTGCCCGGGCACAAATTTAAAGGGTAGAGATAAAACAAGCCCCAATGAGTCGGTGGTGGGTGTCGCGGCCCCCCCCACTTCCCCCGAGCCGCTGCCCCGCCGCCCCCCAGCCCCACTCACCACATGCAGCTCCACCTGAGAACTAACGCATGGAGGGAGGGGGAGGAGGTCGCAAACTCTCGCCCTAGAGCAGCTCCATATGTCGCTTCCTCGCCGCGCCGCTCCGGGGAGGGGCCGGGTGGGATGCGGAGGAGGAGGAAGAGGAGGAGGCAGGCGCAAGCGGCGTGAGGATTTAAGCCTCCGCTCTGCCCCGGCGGCTGCGATCACGCAGCATTATACAATGGAGGAGGAGGAGAGAGAGGAGGCACCAGCCCCGGCTCGCAGCACTTGCCGCCAGCACTGACGACAGGGGCGGCTCCGCTAAGCTCCTCGCCCTCCGGCCGCGTCAANCGCGGCCGCCGCCGGGAGTTCCCCCGGGAGCGCCGGGCCCCGCGCCGGGCCGGGACAAAGGCGGGTGCCAGCGCGCCCCGACCGCAAATATGTCAAGTATCCCGGCTAGCCGGCGGCGGGGACCCCGCGCGGGGGACGGGGCTCGGCCGCCCCCGGCCAGACCTGCTCCCTCGCGGGGCTGGCCCCCAGGTCGTCCCGACACCCCCCGCCCCGGGTCAGCCCCACGGGGAAGGGGTCGGGGACTGCCGGGCGCCCCCCGCCCCGAGAGCTCACCTGCGGAGCCGAGGGAGGCAGCGGCCTACCCCGACTCCGTGGGATGCTCGCTGCTAATTTGGGCTGTGCAGATACCACCGAAGCGCAAAAATGAGGCCAACTGGAGATGTTGGAGGGCACAAAGACTTGGGGGGAAGGGGGTGGGGGGAGCTCGGCACCAGGCNCCCCCGCAGCGCGGCCGCCGCCGGGAGTTCCCCCGGGAGCGCCGGGCCCCGCGCCGGGCCGGGACAAAGGCGGGTGCCAGCGCGCCCCGACCGCAAATATGTCAAGTATCCCGGCTAGCCGGCGGCAGGGACCCCGCGCGGGGGACGGGGCTCGGCCGCCCCCGGCCAGCCCTGCTCCCTCGTGGGGCTGGCCCCCAGGTCGTCCCGACACCCCCCGCCCCGGGTCAGCCCCAAGCGGAAGGGGTCGGGGACTGCCGGGCGCCCCCCGCCCCGAGAGCTCACCTGCGGAGCCGAGGGAGGCGGCCTGCCCCGACTCCGTGGGATCCTCGCTGCTAATTTGGGCTGTGCAGATACCACCGAAGCGCAAAAATGAGGCCAACTGGAGATGTTGGAGGGCACAAAGACTTGGGGGGAAGGGGGTGGGGGGAGCTCGGCACCAGGCGCTATCTGGAAAGAAGACGATGATTTTTTTAAGTTACCTCAATGATTGTGTTTCGAAAGGGTCTGTGATCCCAGCTGCGGCTGGAAAAAGCAATTCAAACACCTTCCAGGTTTGGCTGCAGCCCCAGCGGCATCTCGGATCATTCTGGCCTTTCATGTTCCACTAAACCGGTTGTACTTCGGGACAATAAAGCTTTAAGACCTAACATAAAGGCGATTATTAGTCATTAATATCACAACTCATTTAGGTATTATGCTCAAAATGGTCTGTAGTGATTTGTGATCAATCAAGCTGATGTTCTTGTTGGAAATTAAGTTCAATTTTCAGCTAGAAAATCAAAAAGGAAAGGAAGGATACTTTTAGAGGGAAAATTTCTTTAACCTGGAAATTGTACCTGTCAAAAATCCACAAAGAAAAAAAAAACACAATCAAAATAGTGAATCTGACAAAACTGAAGGTGATTAAAGTGATTACTTCATGGCTTCTTATGATTGAATATACCCCTAACTCAGTCACTTAACTGGGGTTTAACACCAAGTCTGGTATTTCATACTCTGCTGAAGCCAGGGGGGAGGTAGAAAAGTGTTAGACCTAAAAACTGGTCCTTGACTTCACCAGTTCTGGAGGCCTCAACACACCTTTCCCCTGCCACACGTGCTATCAGTGATCCCTTTGAAGAGATACAAACTCTCATCCTCTGTCGGAGGTACAGACGTAGGCCTGAAGCAGATCTGCAAAGCAATTCGCAACCGTTTACTGAATTTTGATGAGTGACTTGTGAATTGCTCAGGAGCCAGCAAAAATTAAAACCAGAATTCCCCCTGGCTGGATGCTTTCCAGCAGCCAGGCGCTGAAATTTCGTACTTCTACTCAGGAAAACAAGCTTCTTGAAATTACAAGAGTCATAATAAAAAAAAAAAATCATTAAATAAAAGGAAAAGCTTCATTTTCTTTAGGGCATGAGTAGAGCAGCACCTGTATGGTGAGCTTGAGACTACTTAAAAGCCAGCCAGAATATTTGTACATTTTTTTAACTGGGCTGTCTTGTTCGGGGGGGGGTTGTGTTGTTGTTTTGTTTTTGCATGCCACATCCACCAAATTTCAGGGCCACATTCTGCCCTTCTTTACACCCAATTTATAAAACGACAGGATCTGGCCTTGCATAATTACGCTGTGGATGCACCCAGCCAAGCAGCGCCTGCCTTCTGGAGCTCAAAGTCCACAGCAGGTTTACAGTCCCTGTGTCTGGGTGTGTGCACGCTATCACCGGCACCATAGCCATAACCACAAACATTTGCTAAATAAGCAGCTGGGCTCCAGTCCGATATCCACAGCCCCAATCTTGCCCTTTTATACTCGGCAATAAAAAGCCTGAGCAGGTATTTTGAGTTTTGAACGCTTCTGACTTTTGTTAGGTTGCTCCAATTTTACACTAGCATAAGAGAAAACTCAACGCCCCTTCTGTTTCCTACTGTAACTCCCCTGGGCCTTTCTTGGCAGGAGTTGATAGTCACGCTGTAACTCGGATTGTTCCTCTGAACACAGCTAGTACAACCTGCTTCCACGCTCAGAAGCACTCTCGGCCGAGCATAGGTCATGATATGAATCGATACGAGTAGAGTTCCTTTCCTATGCTTCGCATATATCAGAGGCACCATCGTGGCAGGACGAGGTTAGGCTACACAAGGCGAATAATCCTACCACAGACGACTACTCACATTGCCTTGCATCTGATTTAATGAGACCTTTCTGACCAAGAAACTCTGCTCTGCAGCTCCAGAGCAATCTGACCAGAAGGTGTCTGAAAGGCCCAAATGGAGTTTGCCTGAACATGTTAGTAACCGCGGAGAAACAGCCTGCAACTGAGCCACGAAACAGTGTACAAGGAAGTGTGTTGGCAGAGATTTCCAGAGCCTGCAGGAGTGGGGGGAAAAATCTGCATGTCTGCAAGGAGGAGCCACCCAAAATGCATCCCATTTTGGAATGGTGCACAAGGTCTTCCCAAGGAGCAGTAGCAGAGATTTAACTGTGCAGTCATAGCCTCGATGCAGGCCCTCGAACTGCTCACACATGACATGCTAAAAGAGAAGGAATCGAACTGCGTTTTTCTGCAGTGGTACTGACCTGACACGGGCCACAGGCACAGTGACAGCCTTGTCTTCAGGCAAGGATGGGCAAAGCTTGCCTGAATGAGACCAGGTCTCCTGTAGATCATTCGAAAACCCTCCTGTGTTAAATAAATGAGCAAACAAATCAAAGACTGGGAGGGGGGAAACAGACACCAGACTTCATAGGGCTATTCATTAGAAATACTGCAGACACCCAGGTAATCTCTGCTTATCAACATGTGTGTGCTAATTAGGAAAGAGCAGCAATGTTTGGTATGCTGGAACGTCGGCATCCCTCATGTTTTTTCACAAAAAGAAGCAGTGAACTGCATCCTATGTTTCTAACTGCATCCTTGGCCTTTTTCTTTCTCATTGCAGTACACATTAATACTGTAAGATTTCATCAGGTAAGAGTACAACACATCTTCATTTTCTCCCTGGATGTTTTTGCTTCAATGGATGCAGGAGCTGACAGGCAAATGCTTAATACTGCCCCCAGAGCAGACAACTTTTTGCAAATAAAGACCCTATCAGTACCAACAACTTGGGAAAAGCTAAACAAAGGGCCTGCCTGCAAGCTTGTTCCAGTACAGCTGCACTCCCCATCAAACATCGTGGGTCTCATGGGTAAGAAGCAAGTACATTACAAGCAGAGGCATAATTAAACACCGCTAAGACCTTGTGCCATCTCTGTTCAGGCCAGCTCAGAGTCAATGCTGACCTTCTGGAACGGGACCCTTCTTATGCAAGGCTCAGCCACAAATTAAAGCAGGCCCCTCAAAAAAAAATTGGGTGCTGCATTACTGCAGTTTGCACCTCTACGTTAGCAGGGCAGGAGCTTCACCTGTGAGCTGGGCTGCTTTCTGCGAGATTTCAATTGCTTTTTTCCTTTTTTGCTGGTACAACTCTCCCACTGTAACAAGGCTGCCCCACAGGTCCCAAGGCACAGAGGAACCAGTTAAAACCAAAGGAATGAATGCTCCCCCCCTTCTCACTCCAATTTTAGCTTTTTTTCCTTCATTTTCTGCTTTACTTCATGTTTTTCTCCTTTAATGTTTTTGTGGCAGTAGCAGAAACACCATTCCCTAGAATGCATAATATGCTTAATTATAATTCTCCATTAGTTCTCTAGGAAAAAAAATTACAGGATAAATCAGTTTAATTAATGAGTATGACCAAATGCAGCCTTAGTTCTAATGCAGTATCATATATTATATGTCCAGTTGGGCAGTTGTTCTTACTCGGGTAAAATGAACAGAGATGCGAAAAACCATGCAGCTCATGAATCAATATTCCGAGTGCAACCAACCCCTTTTGTATAGTTATTCTAAGCCGTCCTACAGATTTCGATGCCAATGTCTGTTCCCAAATACTGCTTTTGGCTTCAGTAACGCAGAATCGGGCCCGATACAGTCTAGTAATAGAAAGCTGTTGCTTGGCAGTACCAAGGGCTGTGCCACATGGTAAATTCATTACGTAATTAAGAAAAAAACCCCTTTAGGTCTAAGATAGTTCTCAAATAGTCATACCCAGTAAAAATCCCCAGTGCGTGTCAAGGACAAGGGGTGGCAAGGTTTCGTTTGAAAGTAAGACTTGGTGATTTAGAAGCTTTTCAGAAGGGCTACTCTTCACATATTAAATTAAGGAAATATTATGGAACAGGATTATCAGGAAAGAAAAAAAAACACAGTGTGCATTAGCTGGCTTAGTCAGAGGAGGTTTTGCTGCATTCCTCATGCACGGAGATGACTCCCTCCCTCTATAATTCCCTGTGCACTCCCAGTTCTCTGGAGACTGCTGGTGTGCATCATCCTCACTCCAGCTGAAACAGTCTGTCCTCTAACAGAGGTTCAGGCTGCCTACCATTGCTGTATATCGTCTCATGTCTTTTTGCCTTTTCATAAACATTCATGTTCCTTCCCAAATCCCATTCAGGCTGTATCACCTGCAAGATGTGCTTCATTTTTGACCCAGGCCAGACTGTTCACAAAAAACACTGCCTGTACAGCACACAGGCTCCTAAAACAGTCTCCCCTTTCCACTCTTGCTTCTCGAGATGCAGTGGATTGTACTTTGTATTGAGCTGAGTTTTAAACAATTTTAGGCTGCTTTTCTTTCCCTCTCAGTGCTCACTCTGCAGCATCTATCAAAAGCACAAGTCATTCTTTTCTGGAACACTTGGTTACTTTTTTGAAGAGAGGCTACGCTGATATTCTGATATTCATCACATACTGAGGTCAGTGGATTAAGAGGAAAAAAAATCTGCAGATAAAACCAAAGGCTCTGGTTTACGACCAACGAGGGAATACTTTTAATGAAGAAAAAACACAGAAATGGTGGGGGAAAATACAGAGAGATGGCCAGTCTTCAGGCCTAATTAACCATTGGTGTAAACAGATGCCATTGCAATCAAGCCAGAAGACTTTGGCCACCCACTAGTCTTAAGCACAAACCCAACATGAGCCTGAAAATCTTAACAACATGAGGCTGTCAAACACACCAGCCACATACACGCTTCAGTACAAAGGTCGTCACCATCTCCCTTATGCTGATGGACTCTGGTTCACCAGGGGAGAGCAGCTCTACTGATCTGGCTTACTGCCTGTGCTGCACATATTACAGCCCTGTTCTGAAGCACAGCTACTCCAACAGAGCTCTATGGGAAGCCATACATTTCTGGAGTGCAGATGCCCCCTGCACTCTTCTTAAACACACTTGAAACCTGGAAAAGGCTGGGCTGCATAGGCAAGATAGAATATGTTTAGCACTGCTCAACCCTGCTGAAATGCCACAGGCTTGATAGACCAAACAGGGCCACCAGTGGGGTCACTAGGGGCTTCTAGAAGTGGATGTCCCTGCTCAGATTTATTGCATTACAGCATTGTACAACAGTGGCAATGTGTTTGAGGCTGGGAGGGCAAAACCAAAATGGTGTCACAGCTATAGTGTTGATATAGGGTGTTACATTGCATTGCAATATGTTATATAGCTCTTAAAACCATGTCACTGGAGTTTAATGTGTTCGTGCTCAGATGCATTACCATGGGAAAAAACCTATTTCAGTCCTTATTTACATGAAAACCTGAGTTAATACATCAGCATCCAAATCAATGCATCCACCTCTAGCTGCTTCTGCTGGCTGGAATACACCCTGTAGAGCATATTAAAGCTCCTACACTGTTTTGGGGGCTTGGGCATTTTGTTTATAACTAGTTTCTGCAGCTTCTTAGGCCACTAGATTCAAGCAATGCTTACCAAGTAAGATAGAGGCATTTTCAAGGTAATTCAAATTTGCAATGATAAATCCTCCCCTTACTATCCTAGGTGCAAAATTATTTACAGACGATGTTTCTTTCATACAGACAGAGGTTTCTGAGGGTCTAATTTTAAGTAAACAGTGAGTGACCTACACAACTTCTTTAAAAAAAAAAAAACAAACCAACCAAACAAAAAAACACAATAAAACAGAAGTTGAATCTGCAGGGCTAAATTTAGAAGAGGAAAAAAAAAAAAAAATGGAGATGGCAAAAAAAACCCACCACAAGAACATCAGATGTAGCATAAACTCCCACTGCCATTCTGTTCCACTACAAATAAATGAAGATCATATAGAACTGAACTCATTGAGTCGACGCAGTGAATGTACAAATCTTCCTGTTTTAACCCTTCACAAAATGTGTGATTTCTTAGATTATGTGCAAAGAAGAGATTAGAAAAAAAAAAAAGAGTGAATGAATACATCAGATGCTTTTACTGACTATGCCAGTGGTAATGATTCATTTTGCCTCTCTACATTCCCTCATGCTAGCACGGCTAAGAGTCAGCAAAAGCTTGTACTGTATATGCAGGTGAAGTACCTATTTTTTAATTCTACCTAAAACCACCCCTGTAACGGTCAAAAATGCTTTTTAGCTTTCTGAAGAAAAAGGGAACTGAACAAATCAATTTAGTTTCTCCTCTAACCGTTTTTATGCTCTCTCACTTTAAAGAAAGTGGCCACCAGGACAAAGAAAAAAGCCGAGAATCCACTATTTATCATCACAGTCCATCTTTCCCTTCCTTTCATACCTCTTACACTCTTTCTTCCTTCCACAGTGGCTTTGGGGTGCTAATGTCCTTGAAATGTGGCAGAGGGTCTGGAAGAGGGGAGAGGCATCTGTCCTACCTGGTCACCCCCATCTCTCTTGTACCACAGCATGTCAGAATTTGCAAGGCGGGGGGAGGAAGAAAAAAAAAGAAAAAAGAAAAGATATGTTGTGGGCAAGACAGCACGGAACTAGGGAAGCAGATGCTGCATGTGCCATACTGCTCCCTAAAGCCAGTAGTGGCTTTCTGAGACAGCCATAAGCAGCTCTCTCAAACAGTAATAATTCTCCCTTTTTTAAATTTGAACCTTGGTGGAGGAGCAAAGTGGAGATGTGATGGGAGTTCAGAGGGGAACAGGCCAAGGGAAAGGAGTAGACCCAAGGAACAAGAAGAAAGAGCTGCATCCCCATTGACGGTGCTGCTGCTGAGTCCAGGGCATTCTCTGGTTTGACCTCCGGACAGCAAGCAGCAGGAGAAGAAAATACCATGAGGAATATATCACTGAGGCTCTCCCTGTTTCTTCTGCCAACCCCAGATTTTCCCAGCACAAAGGGATGGGCAGAAGGCTCCCAAACCCCTGTCTTTCACAGAGAGATTCACTTTCCTGCAGAGATCCAGCTTTACAAACCAGCTTCTATCAGTTTTATTTGTAGAAGGAAAGATGTGAATAGCTGTCTTGAGCCATCACTCTTGTTCCACAACCTGTCAGCAAGAGTAGCCAGCAGCCAGGTACTTCACAGAAAGGCACCAGCCTGTTTGCATTAGCTGGGCAGAAACCCTCTGTGAGAGGCTCACAGCCAGGGGCTGGCCAGTCAAGGAGAGGTGACAGTCCATCTGCTATACCTCATGCCCCAGGGCATTTTCTAATCATCCCCGTCCAGGGGACATTCCTAGTGTGATTCCTGCTAAGCAAAAAAGTCAAAATAAGCCCTGATTGCTTTGCTTGTCTACATACATTTATAGTCTAGTAATGTTAAGCTCCAGGTTAAATTTTTGGGTTTTCTTTCTTCCTACCCAAACTGGTCTTCTGCTAACTTTTCCTAACTCTGAACTGGATGCTTAGCCTCTGCAATACGAGCAAAAGAAGAAGTTAATCAGATGTCAAAGTTATAATTTGTCTCCACACAGACACAAATACTATTCCCATGGAGGTCAGCAGACAGAAACCTCTTTTTGCTGGCAGTGCTCTTCAGAGGAAACTCTCTCTCATTTGAGCAGCTAGGAAAGTGCAAGTGCACACTCCTACTCTAGTTGTGGGGTTCGTAGAAAAAGCTGTCCCCCCAACACCAGTGCATTACTCTTACCAGCAAGAAGGGAGGCCTGGCATTTGAAGGGTTAATTTTGGTTTTAAAACAAAACCAACCCACCTCTGTTAGAGAAACTTTGTCTTCCATGAGATGTTCAGGTGAAAGACCTCAGGTTCCCAACATGTTTTTGCTAGCTGTCATGGCTGATGTGGGTAAAATCATGAGAAGGAAATGCATTTGTTGTTTTGAACTTTTTTTTTTTTCAGTTAGCAAAGATTCCCCTTAAATAAATGGAAATGGGGAGATCTTGAAATAAGCCTTAGCAAGTTTTAATCACACTTTTTCTTCTTGTGAGCGAGCCGTCATTCAGTAGCTAGGTGGTTCTAAATAAAGAACTCTAGTCAACAACAGGAAATAACTCCCACAGAAAAAAAAAAGGGCAGAATACAAACTCTCAGCAACTCTTGTACATAGCTCACAACGGCCTTTTGTTCCATGCACATTAAGTCTAAAATCTTTACTTTTCAGAACATGTTCTTGCTCTAAGTAATTAAAACTTTTTTCTTGTTGCAAGTACAGATCTCTTCCTTGCCTTTCTCCCAAAACAGTCACATCAAAGAGCTGAAAATGACAAGCTATTCCCATCTCATTTAATAAATACGGATGCTCTAGGAATGCCATATGATGACCAGGATTTTCAAAAGTTACTGATGGTGGCTTTTTTCTCTTTTTCTCCCTCCCACCCCCCCCCTTNATTTTTGGCAGGGGGGAGGTGCACCATTTTGTCTTCAGCTGTGAACAGTTTACATCTTCTTAACGTTCAGAAACCACTTAGTGTTCAGAAAGTACAGAGCACCTGGTCTGTGGGGAGGGGGATAAAGGAGAAACCACACATCTCTAGCCACTTTAAAAAAAAAATCAAGCTAGTGTCTAGAGTCATGAGCTTTTAAATTATACAAGGCATTACAGGCCAATGCCTGCAAACATTACCAGCAAAGACCACCTGTCTTTTTCCTGCACATAGTCTTCCCAAATTCAGCAGAGCAGCCTGGCACCAGGATCTGAGCCAGCTGTAAAACAAGCACCACATACAAGAAGCAATGGCTGCACTTTGCGGAGGAAACATTTTCAACCACGCTCCCAGGATTTCTAGAGTTTGACAGTTCAGATAAAGCTTCCTGGGTTGATGTGCTACTCCTGCCTTAGCTGCACAGCTTAGGCAGACAAGACAACAGCATTCCCACTGATCCCACTCCTCGGTTTGCTGCCTCCTCCCAGCCTATGGTTCATCCTCTCGGAAGGAATACAGCAGTAGTCCCTGGCTATGGGAGAGAGCAGAGTAGTTAGCAAAGCTGGTTGGAGCTGAATGTGTTCAGCCTCTTCAGTCAGGAGAGTACAAGAAGATGCACCTTGTTCTGCTCAAGTCGAGGTGCTTTGACATGCTGTGGGAGGAAATCTTATCTAGTATGGATTCAGGCAGAAGGGTGAGTAGGATAAAAGCCTCTAGGAGATACTGGAAAGCAGGCTGGGGACTAAAGCAGCACAGACCGACCTGGAACAGAACATAAAACTCCAGTTAACAAGGAATTTAGCCATACCAGCACCCAGTGGATGAGAAACCAAGGGAATATAAACAGGAGGAGAGGACGAAAAAAAATACAGAACAACGCAAGAGTTTGTTCTGGTTAAACTTCAGGCTGTGAAACAGCATCTAAAGCTGCTTTCACATGAGCCTGTCTAGCCTATAGTGCACACAATAGCTTCACAAACAGTTCTATATTCTTGTAAAAGGGCTTTCAGGGAAACCAGCATTACCAATGTGTTGGTTTTGTTGGCTTTTTGTTTTCTTTTCTTTTTTTTTAAATTCCTTAAAAGTTTTCACTTGTAGTCTGGTGCTGTCAATAAGCAAGTTCATCTATTAC
Organism: Syrrhaptes paradoxus; assembly: GCA_013400615.1. Lineage (NCBI taxonomy): Eukaryota > Metazoa > Chordata > Aves > Pterocliformes > Pteroclidae > Syrrhaptes > Syrrhaptes paradoxus. The sequence continues at coordinate 206,750 of VZTO01015983.1, read as the reverse complement.
GTGTCATTTGGGAACATACCTCAATCCTACGATAGCTTCCAGTTTATGCTGAGCAAAGATGATCCCATGTTTCAAGAAGGGGGATAAATTCATCTTTTCACCCTCAAAGAAAGTTAATCTGCAATCCCTCTTAAAGAGGTACAATTGCTCCCTCAGTGGAGAAGGACAACTCCGAAACATGCATATTGCAGACTCAGGACAGATTTTCTCATCTCTATTGGGACACACCAGACACATTAATTTATAATAAACAGGAGGAAACTATCTCCATACAAAACTGGCACTATGCGACCAGAAGACACAAGCACCTTGCAATCTAATCAATAGTCCGCAAACAAGTCCCTTTGCTTTCCTGGAGAAGTAACAACATTAGGGCCAGTGAAAAATAATGCAGATTGCAGGACTAAGCACATTATACAAAAATGCACAACCAAAATCCCTAAAAGAACACACTGGTTGACTCCATCTGACTTCAAATAAGTGTGGTTTTGGTGTGCGGGGGGCGGGGATTTTAAGATGGCTGCTGCTTGTTAGCTGCCACGGACAGGTCTCTGCAGAAGGTGGGAGAGCTTCTTTAGGAATGTTGCTGTCATTTGTGGCAGCACTCTTCGGGAGTACAAATGTGTATACAGCAGATTTTAGTGGTCAGCTGATTCCAGCATCTCTCCATCAAATCACCCGGTGTGGCTCTGTCACATTACAACCTAACTGTAAAACCAATTTTCATTTTAGAAAGAAGATCTGTTTGAATTATACAGCTGCAGGAATCAAGGTTAGAGATCCCGACTGGATTTTCGTAGCTGGAATATGTGAACTAGCTCAGTGTGCACGTGTGTTCCCTGCACCATCAAAAGTTTACAGGAAGAACAAATCAAATTTGTTTCCTAATACAAAATGAACACACGGGCTGAAGCAACTCCACATTCAAATCTAGCCCAGAATAAGTATTGGTGGTTGTATTATAAAAGTCCTCGAAAGTGGTTTCAAACCTGAACTTGCAATTATAACCTTTTCTGGTTTAGAAAACAGATGTCACTGCTGAGAGGTTCAGACTCCTGTTGAACTTTCAGAAAAGAAAAAAAAAAAATCAACACAGCAAAGTATCCTAAAACAACTCTACAACAACTTCCCAGTTCTCAACTTTTATATTATATATTATAATAATTT